>CM059186.1:27017004-27293065 GCA_030323885.1 Branchipolynoe longqiensis
CGCTCTGTGGAGGTGGTTGGTTAGAGAGGTTTTAGTGTATTTTCATTTGAATTTCAGGAAAAAACAACAATTGCAAATGGCGAATTCGGACTAATTTAGATCAGTGGGGACAGTTGAATGAACCAAAGTAGGTTAAATTCAATGCTTTTCAAGGCCTTAAAATGGGGCAAATGAAGTTCCACGACTTTCCAGGACCCATATGTACCCTGTAATATATATATATATATAGGTCATTCTCTGAAACTGGGCACCACATACTTGATATCCATGCTACAATGGGGTAGCAGGTCAAAGAATGATTGTTGCTTCTGTATGTTAAGTATGTTGTTAGCAATAGTAAATGTATTTAATCTATCCCACACATTGTGTCAAAAGTATGTTCGTGGGATTTTGAGCCAAAGTGAAAATTTACACATCAACACCAAGCATTTACCCAAACATTTTTAACAATTTGTTTTCTTGTAAGACATAATCTTGTTTGCTTAACTGTAATCAATAACATCTTATTTGAATTTATTTTGTATGTTAAAATGATGTTCTAGATGTATGTTTGATTTGCATGTTACACAAGTGATATTATTGTATTGGTTAATTTGTATAAGATCAAAATCAAAAAGTGAAATAGCTATTTTTAAACTGACATGTACACAACATAAAGCTTCATATGAACAGGAATTCTGCTATTATTTGGAATCTTTTCATTTTTGGTTTACATATCACACTTTAGTATCCATTTTCAGAGAAAGACCACTGAAAACCAGGAATTTATCAGTCTTTTTAAACGTCAGGTTACACCCACTCTATTGACATCATGCCAACTTTTGCGTTTGTTTTGATTTTGCAAAGAATGATCGATTGGTTGGTTGATTGGTTGATTATGGTTTTACGCCGTGTCGACAGCAAAGACAATATTATGGCGAAAAGTTACAGTATGATTTATTACGTCATGTTGGTCTCACGGCACAACGGCGTTCACCACAAAGATCAAAGAGCATGTTTGTGAGAAAACCGTGTAACGCTTAATATATTCCATGGGCTTCGCCGTGAACGTCGTATAAGTTCAACAATCAAATTATCAATCAAATATTCCATAGGCACTGGGGGAAAAACATACCCATGTCATACACAGCGGTAAATAGACCGATTATATTGCACTATATTGTGCTGCAGTGTACACCGATTACATTCATTATATTGTGTGCGGTGTACAACTGCACACAATACAGTACAACCCCGTTAAACCAAACTTGAAGGGACCATAGAAATTTGTTTGGATTAATCGATCACTGGTTTAACACAGCTTTGGCTTTGACTTTGAGTAAGCGTGTATTGTACATGTAATATACAATGTATGTGGACACGTTGATTATTGTTTTTTTTTGTTTTTTAATGTATATACAGTATAACCCCATTAAACCAAGCTCGGTTAAACCAAATGATCAGTTAATCTAAACTTTTTTCGGCGGCACGACTAAATACTACCATTTATCATATTAAAAAAGTTGGTGGGGTCTCAGATGACCTTATCAACACATGAAAGTTTGGTTTAATCGTACCGGAAGTGGCCTGAGGTCCGACAATTTTGTTTGTATTAACCAATAATTTGGATTAACCGAATTTTGCTTAACCAACTTTTTTTTATATGAGAAATGGTAGTATTTTGCCGGGCCGCCGAAAAAAGTTTGGTTTAACCAAGCTTGGTTTAACGGGGTTATGCTGTATAATGAAATCTAATCTATTTACCGTTTGGTATTTACATGGGTATATGAAGTTGTACACCGGTATTTTCCCGCAGTGCCTATGGAATATTTAATTAACAAATATAAACACCACATAAATCTTTATATGCAGTAATCACTGAGCTGGTTCTACACTACTTCATTCACTGATGCCTAGTCTACATAACAACCACCGGGACAATCCCCGGAACTAGTCTTACGTGGCCATCACCGTCCAGTCCCAGTTGCTAACCTCATTGTCAAGTTGACTTATGTCAATATCACACACCAACTGAAGGCGAAACAAGGACTGGGCAACATCCTAGTACCCCAGTCACACGAGAACCAGTGTTCGCCGCCAACCTCCTTACGCCAAAAATGATGCCAACCTCCCAGCGTCCCATTCGATACATTGATTCAAATCAACGACCACCCGGCGAGTGTGGCATTGCATATTTTGGCGACGCTAGGTCGGCGCCAACTCGCCAACCACATTTTAATGGCACCGACCAAACTGGTCGCAAGGAGGTTGCAAGTGCAGCACTTGCAACCAACCTCCTTGCGTCCAAAATTTCCGAAATGGACGCCGGGTGGTTGGCGTCCTCGCGGCGCCAGCACTTATGGAGGGCGTAAGGAGGACGTTTTGATGTCGCGAATCGATCGTAAGCGAACACAGGCCTCGTGTGACTGGGGTATTAACTACACATGTACATCATGTGTTTGTCATTGATGTTGCCTATTGAACGAAGCCATCAAATTGTCTAACAAGCACTTGTCTACATTTAATCCCACAGATTCAACTTAGATAAGTGTAAACTTCTTACAATTGCATAGTCCGATGGTTTTGAGTTTCAGTCATTTTCTGAGATAAATTTATTAAGTTGATTGTTATAGTATGCATTACTTTAGTTTGAAGTAAATTATTTTAAATAGCCAACTTTTGAGATATTTGAAATGGAAATGTACAAAATTAATTTAGGCAAACATGCCAAAACTCTGACACCATAGGCTTCTGCAGGAACAAGTTATATTAAATTGCCTCAGTATCCCCTTCTGTGTGGCGTGTAAGTTTGCCAATATCTAAGTTAGATACGTAGCATCAAATCTAGAGTATTCTTTTGGTTTTGAAAAGTTTGATGCCTTTATTGGACCATGCAACTTTAAACATTTATTACAGATATAATAATATAAATAACGAAGCATATTCAAGGTTTAATTATATTTATTATTACTGTTTGTACATATTATTATGTGTTAGGAGTCGCGCACCAACCCCAGCAGGGGCGCGCGAATGGGGCGCCACCTGTAAAGTGCCAGGATTGTGTCACTCCTGTTACAATTTTCTTTTTTTGTAGGTGGGCATATTTATAGCCCCTGCCAGAGAACTAATAAAATAGAACTCAGCCCAACTCTGATTTGTCTACCTTACTGCCGCAGTGACTTTATATCCAACATCTTGATGTGCAACTCAAAATGCTACACATAATAATAATTAGGCTTGTAATGCACAACGAAATAATTTGGCATGTTTTCACTTTAAATATTTCCAAAATTAACATTTAAAAAAGGGAAAAAAAGAGAAGTGAGTTAACTCAAAGTAAATTAGATTATGACAACCTAATATTAATATATTTAGTTAAAAAATATGGCAGAAAATCAAATCCATTGGATTATTCAACTTCATTAAAATTATCCGCTGGTAGTCAAGGAACGATGCACCGTTCTTATTGTTATATACATACTCAATTCAGACCGTCCTGATATGACCTTAGATGTTGCCAGGACGTAAAAACAACAACAAACAAACAACTCAATCCAGAAGATTTTGCAACAAGCAGTGCACATTCATGGACGCGTCATAGTGTTGGCCGGCTGACAAACCAGGACATCAGCACAATCTCACTCAGTCACATTATCCTGATACTGGGATAATGGCCCTGTCACACTATGGCATATGGCGTCTGCGTATGGAGTTTTTGTTGCGGGTCGTCGTATGATGACCTTTGTGCACGGCGGTATCTTTTGGAGTGTATACGTAACCTATACGCAATCTACCCCATGCCTATGGCGGCGTATTCAAAGCGTAACCCGACCTATGCGCGGCATACTGTGATGTGGTTTGACGGTTGTGATTGACAAGTTCAGCGTACACCTAACCTATGCCAAAGTACCCATAACCTATGCGTAACCTATGCCAGTGTATGCATAGCATACGTCTAGCATTTGAGCAGTGTATGAGCCATACGCTGAAAATTTTGAGCATGCACAACATCTTTTTGGACGGATACACGTAAGACGGCATATGACGAGCGTATACGGCGTGTGCCCAACCTATGCGTAGCGTATGACGGCGTCTTTATCATAGTGCTTTTACCAGCTAGGCCATCCTGTCTGGTCCACAGAGATTTTGTTTTTATTATTAACACTATTTAGGGCTTTACTAAAATAGACACACTACCTACACATTCAAGAAACACAAGTCAACAGCAATTTTTGTGTGTGTTACCAATTGAAAACCATTTAACAAATAAATGTAACCACAAGATTCCTAACAAGCAACAATTTTACGCGGATTACAATTTACAACAGGCACAGAAAAATAAGGGAAAAAACAATTGGAATGCGGGCAATTCAGTTCCGTCCCCCCAGTATGTGTGGCTGTTTGTAAATGAGGTAGTCATGGGTGAGAGTTGACTGACAGATCTAAGGCCAAACATAGCCAGATCGCAGTCCGCCCAACACTCACGCACACACACACACCACACACACAGTCATATCAGGACGAAACCGGCTTGTGACAGAACTCATGACAGCACTCATGGCGACTTTAGTGATGCCCCGCTGGGATACCAGGCCGATGGCACCATAATCCGATATCCCACTCAGTCACATTATCCTGACCAGTCCTTGCCCTTTCCAAATAATGCCGAGCACCTGGCTAGGAAACAACAAGTATCAATTTGAAGGTCATTCTGTGCAGAAAGTTGTGGGTCAGAGTACCGGCAGAGTCAAACCAATGAGCTACACAAACATATACGGCTGGTTGGGCGTTAGGCATTACTATCATAGGACAGGGACTTGCTTACGCAGTATCATGTGACTGAGCGGGATATTGCAGCATGGTGCCAGCGACACGGCATCTCAGTGGCGCATCACTATAAAGTAACCATGGCAATGAGTGCAGTCACAAGTCTGAACTCATCCTGATATGACCTTAGATGTTGCTAGGACGCAAAACCTAAATAAACTAATAAACCAACTGGTGCCATTGCGACTACAGTTGGGAGTAACAGTAAAACACTTAAGATTCTACTATATAAAGATATCCGACTCTCCGTTATTTACACTGACCGTCCTGTGGCAGGCCGACAGTGGCGACGCCATGTGGCTAGTCGCCTTAACTAAAGCCGTGTTTGCACGGGCAATTGTAAAGCGAATTAGACAAAGCGATTTATATGAAGCGAAGTAGTGGCACGTTTACACACGGAGCGGTTTAAGGCGGAAATCGATATCTGCGGATGAGCAAGTCCAGACTAACCAGCGCCAGTTTCGGTTAGTCGATGTCGCCACGAGAGAGTGTGGGTTCGACCTAGATATGTATGGACTGAAATCGTATTGGTTTGGAACGGTCAAAACTTCTGCTGGGCAGTGAAAACCTTAAAATAAATCATGAAAGAAATATCTGTGCACAGCTAGTGGTTTCATAGACCAAATTTACCGGAAAGTCAACAAACTCAGGTCTCGACTGTGACGTCCTTAATCTGCCTCAACTAATTCGCTTGCATCTACACATGCAAGATAGGCCGACTCAAGTTAGATCGCTTCATATAAACTACCTCGCGACGCGGTTTACTTGAAGCGAATTAGTTGAGGCGAATCAGCCCTAATCCGCCTTAAGTCCCGTTTACACGGCGAATGTAAACCGAACTAGACAAGGCGATTTATATGACGCGGCTTAACTCACCCGTGTAAACAGGGCTTATGAATAGCTTTGCCTAAGCATATAAGAACAGCTGATATATAAGCATATATTATACACATATATAAAATGTCTTCTGACAACAAGACTGTGGTTTACTGGGACTCAGTATAGACCTGGCTAATTTCTAGCTGCCATCTGTCCATGCGCGCGTGTGTACACATGAACAGTAGTAGCCTGTTGGCTATGTGACTCTTGTGAGTGTTGTTCAGTGAACAGAATAAACTGTCAGGTTTTCACACTTGTGTCCTGTTTTTTTTTTGCACACTTGTTACCCGGTGGTCGCAAAGTGGTCTTCAGAATTCGCTCACCTGGCGACCAGTTTGGTCGCTAGGAGGTTGCCAACCATTTTCATAGGTTGGTGATCGGTCGCCGACTACTTGGCGACTGGTTGCCAACTGATCAACAATGCTGCCAACCACATGCGACCAGTGGGTGAGGTGATTGGACGTAGTTTTGTTGTTGTGACTGACTGCAATTGAAAGCCAATCGATCATACCCCAGTCACACGAGAGCCAGCGTTAGCCGCCAACCGCCTTATGCCCAAAAGGACGCCAACCTCCCATTCGATACATTGATTCAAATACGTGGTAGGCGCCGCCGGGTCAGCGCCAGGGTGCCAACCATTTTAAATGGCACCGCCGGAACAGGACGCAAGGAGGTTGCAAGTGCAGCACTTGCAACCTAATTGCGTCCAAAATTTCTGAAATGGGCGCCGGGAGGTTGGCGTCCTCGCGGCGCCAGCACTTAAGTAGGGCGTAAGGAGGGCGCAATGAGGACGTTTTGACATCGCGAATCGATCATAAGAGAACGCAGGCCTCGTGTGACTGGGGTATCACAAATCAGTCTCCAACTGGTCGTCCCTTTCCCTCCCCTACCGTTTTTTTTTTGCTTTGGTAACCAGCAGGTTATAGCGACCAACGTGTTTGTGTGTGGCTGCAAGCATAGTGTGAGGTGTTACGAAATATTCTACTGTTAAGCTTAGAAACATACCATGATATATTCATGCGTATTCTATAACATCACGTCATTCAAAATGGAATGTGGTATCAATCTTAGAAACATACTGTATACATACGTGTATGTATTTACATATATGTGCATGCATATGTGTATATATATAACTCAGTTAGCGGTATGCCTAAAGTATGAAGGAAGGAATATGGGGAGATGGGGAGGGAGGGGCCAGAGGGGGAGGAGGAGGGGAGGAGGGGAGGAGGGGAGGAGGGAAGGGGAGGAGGAGGATGAGGATGAGGAGAGGATTTGGTTGGCTGTTGGAATTTTCCGTCCTGGCAACATCTAAGATCATATCAGGATTGGTACTGACTTGTGACCGTGCACACTCATGGCAAATTTATAGTGCTGCCCCACTGGGAAATCAGGCTGCCAGCACCATGACCCGACATGCCACTCAGTCACATTATCCTGACACTGAGCTAACCAGTCCTTGTCCTATCCTATTAATACCGAGTGCCAAGCTAGGAAGCGACAATATTAAGTTTTTATGTCATTGTTTGACTCGAGCGAGAACCAAACTTCCGCATCCGAGGCCCGCGCTCTACCGATTAGGCCACCGCACCCGGTGTGTATTTATATATGTTGGTATACAATGAATGTGTGTATATATAACCCAGTTAACGGTATGCCTAAAGTATGGATGGGAGGGGGGGGGGGATGAGGGGATATGGGGGAAGAGGGTATGAGGGAAGATGGCAGCCCTGACCACAACGTAATGTGCCCGCATAATCACTATAAGGTCTTCTGGGGGCATGTTTTGTTTGCTGGGGCTCCACGTCCTAGCAACATGTATGGTTGTATCAGTTGTATGGTTGTATCAGGACAAATACCGACTTGTCAACGTGTGATCCTCATGGCTACTTCATAGTGCTGCCTCATTGGGAGACCGGGCTATTGACATCACAAACTGATACCATATTCAGTGGCATTATCCTGACTCAGGGTTCGAACCCATGACTTCCTGTCCAGGAAGCCAGCCAGCGCTCTTACTGATTTTGCCATCCCCCCCCAGAAAGCTTCAAGCAACAACTGCACTCCAACTTAATAGGATAGGGCAAGGACTGGTTAGCAGAGTATCAGGATAATGTCACAGGGATATCAGGTCATGGTGCCAGCGGCCTGGCCTCCCAGTGGGGCAGCAATATAAAGTCACCATGAGTGAGCACTGTCATTAGTTGGTACACACCCTGATAAGACCCAATATGTTGCTAGGACGTAAAACAACAAACAAACCTCCACTCCACCACTGGAATTGTATCAATAGACCTCCACATATATATAGCCAAGCTGTGTACAGAATTCTGACATCTCCGAAACGACCCACTTTTACACCTATTTGTTGTGCAGTAGTTCCTGGCTTTAGCGAGCCCCCTGAATTGAGATTGACGAATCCCTCCCATCGTACGGACAGCTTGTCAATGGAAACACATATCTTTAACTTCAGTTGAGTCCCACCCCAACAACAGGATGTACGTGCAATGTCAGGACAACATTGTCCTTGGTGCAGAAGATGGGTGCTGTTAGATAAGAGTGAGTAGGGGGGGGGGGGATCTCCTTGATATACAACTTGTAAACAGTGAGAAATAGCGTGGCCAAAGGGGTGAGAGTGCACATTTTGAGGGGGGAAATGTGATACAAAATGGTGTATTCATGCACTAAAAACAAAAACCCCAGGTAAAATCATTATGATGTATTGACGGGAGATTACAAATTAAAAGCGAAAAAATTGGGAGATCGTGGTCATTTTGCTATATTTTAG
Source organism: Branchipolynoe longqiensis (assembly GCA_030323885.1). Taxonomy (NCBI): domain Eukaryota; kingdom Metazoa; phylum Annelida; class Polychaeta; order Phyllodocida; family Polynoidae; genus Branchipolynoe; species Branchipolynoe longqiensis. Next base: position 27,025,478 of record CM059186.1, read on the forward strand.
GGAGATCCCCACCAAATCGGGAGATTTGGCTCATCTGTACTTAGCACAGGTCTACTTACGACCAGTGTTGTTCCTATTCCAACCCCCAGGCTTAGTAAATTGGTGTTGCAGTTTCCGCAGTACGCCAGTTTGCGAGGGACATATCGCTTCTGCGCATGCGTCAAAATCGAACAGTATTGTCACTAACCTTATAAATTTAATATAATATTTTTGGTAAAGATATTTTCTATATGTGTACCAAGCGATTTGTTTCTATATGGTGTGGTTTTAGAGATATTTCACTTTTTCTGTATTTTCTGTATGAAGATTGCTCACGACCATTGACAATGCCTTGAGTTTGATGGTACGTGCAGTGCAAAACATTAGTTTTATTGAAAATTAATAGAAATCAAGAACACTAACCTTATAAATTGAATATAATCTGTTTGTTGAATATGTTTTCTGTATGTGTGCATAGCGGTTTGTTTTTCGGTGGAGTAATATGAGAGATATTTGACTTTTTCTGTATGAAGATTTGCTCACGGCCATTGACAATGCATTTGAATGTATGTGTCCCTCGCAAACTGGCGTACCGCGGAAACTGCAACACCAGGACCAGACGCAGTAGCAGAATCGATAGAGCGCAGGCCTGCAGTGTGGGATATCGGGAGTTCGATTCTATGTCGGGTCAAACCTATGACTTAGAAAATTGATACATGTCGCTTTCTAGCTTGGCGCACTGCATTATTAGGATAGGGCAGTCACTGGTTAGCTCAGTGTCAGGATAATGTGACTGAGTGGGATATCGGGTCATAGTGCTGGTGGCCTAATTCCCCAGTGGGGCAACACTATACATTATAAAGCCAATTTGAGTGGGAACTGTCACAAATCGGTACCCGGCCTGATATGACCTTGGATGTTGCCAGGATGTAAAATTCCAACAACCAACCATTAGTAAACCGGGATGGGCGGTGGAGGCATGTTGGGCTGGGGCTGGGGCTGGGAGGACCCCGGAGAGGGCGCCGTCCGAATACTCGGCGGTAACACGGCCGACACTGGTTGGTGGGTAGCCGCGTGCAGGTTTGTCCGAGCCATGTCGGCATACCTACTCACACGTACACACCAGTCACACACATTGCTGGAATTGCAGCGGCGGCCACAAAACATGACATTTCACCAGCCCGCAAGTATGCAGGTCGCCCTGAGTAATAGCACCCGCCACGGTGCTTATAATCACAGCCCGGCCCTGGCCGCCCAGTCATGACTGACTGATACAGGTACTAATGGCCATGATTTGTTATTAGGGCGATATATATAGTATAGTTATACGAATCTTACCTGGGTACAGATGATGAATAACTGTTGTTTTCCCGAGGTACGAGCCTCGGATAGTCATGGGTCAGGGAGAAGGACGCACATACGGGTCCAGCAATCTTTTACATACTTAATAGGATAAAAAATGATCTAAAAATTCTATGGATACTAATATGTTTCCGTTTCGCCACCAGCCAACGTCATAGTTGTGGCAGGGTAGGGATGGCGGGCTCTGACCCACGACTATCCGAGGCTCGTACCTCGGGAAAACAACAGTTATCCATCATCTGTACCCAGGTAAGATTCGTATAACTATACTATTTTACGTCGGTACTCCGCCTCTAGCTACTCGTAGTCCAGGGAGAACTTTACGTAATATCATTTTTTATCCTCTTTTATACTATTCTTAACAAAACATGTGTCAGTGCAATATATAATTTTTGTGTTTATCACCCGTCTTTAGTTGGTGAGTAAGCATGCCGCCAGGCCGCTTGACTTTTCTAGTCATTTGTTGTAATGTTTTGCAAACGATCTCGCCGTTTTCCAGCACACGTGCGCCAGGATTCTCTTAACTAAGATTCCTAATTGTCTTCCTTTAGAGACCACGGCCCCCCCTCCTCGTCAAATGTGATGCAATAGCGTCCAGTATTGATACCCGCTCTTTGAGCACCTTGATGGTCTATCTTGCGAGCGTGTCTCTCGAGATAGCCTTATGCAGTTTAATCAAACTTATCAAAAGCTGCCTGGAATTCCTTATTCCGCGTAACTTTGATATATATGGCCTAATGGATGACACCACACAAATCTGTCGATCATCCGGAAAACTGTTTACATGCACCGTGGACCTCGCTGTATAGTTCGACTTTAGTAATGTCGCCAACTCGAACGTTGCCTCATTCTTGTCTATCTCTAGTCCATCCAGAGACAATGCCACACCATTTGGCCCCTATGCCCCGTGACTAGTAGTAACAGCACAGCTAACTTAAATCCTAGTTCCTTAATCTCTAAATGTCTATTACTAGGTAATGACTTGAATAACTTAAATACTCATGACACACCCCAAAAACCTATTATATTTGGGTTTGGGTGGGTTTCTCTCAGACACTGACCTAATAAACCAGTGGACAACCTGATGCTTGCCAATCGTCTGTCCATCTATTCTCGGTAGAATGATTGAAAGCGCACATCATACTGCATTTATTTCACCAAATCCTAATCCTTCGTCTTCTAACATTCTTAGAAATCTGACAATCTGAGGTATTGTAGGTTTTAATGGCTTCACTCCTTTAATTAAACAGTGAAGTCCCCATTTCTTTAAATAACTTGTATATAATTGTACCGTTCCCTTTCTCCAAGCGTGTGAAATCAGCCTTTCTAGTGTCATTTTGTCTTAATCCATATTGTTGCAAATGTCTCCTTAAAAAAGGATTGCCAAAAGAGGTGTTGTTGACACATCCCCGTGGACTGTCAGTGGTCCGTGATGTTGTAGGTTGTTCCTTTCTCGTGGAAACCTGAGCATGTCCTTTGCTTGTAATTTCACTGCCGCTAGCCATGGCTGTGCGTCCCACTCCGGTACTATCAGTACTGCGTGTGAGCGATCCATCTTGATCTTCCGGGCCACTCTGCTGATAATGCTGAATGGTGGGACTATATAATAATATTTATTATTATTCCAAATCAGAGAAAATGCATCCACTCTCCAGGATTCTGGTTCTGGATGCCAAGACATATTTAACCGTCGGGCTAATCCGCCCCCGCCAAAGGCAAGCCTTCGTGTTAATTTATATAATTATTTCCATGTGAATTTCTCGGGCCGGCCGCGGGCCGCTGCTGCCCCTCGTCCCGTCTGCAGGTAGTCCGTGTCTGTCGGTGTACTTCTCGGGCTACAGTCGGCTAGCCAGAGTATCGCCTAAATACGGAGGTTTGCCTCCGCCCGTAATATGTTTAGTACAAAGCATGTATTGTATTGTTTCAACTAACTGGCTGGTCTCCTCGCCGAACGGTGTATTTAATATGTTTAAATGGATCCAGAACTAAGCAGAGGCGCTAGTGTCTCTGCTACTGTCACTGATAATCAGCCTACGTTACTGTCTTATTTCAGCCTGAAAGATCGGTACGTTAATGCTATTAATGTCCATTTTAATCTCCCCGCAGATGGGCTAAGTAGCAGCATAAGGCCTAGTCAGGCTTAAGGCCCTTAATTATATATATAAAGTATTCCAAAGTTAGATTCGACCATAGCGGTTTACTCCATAGAAAACTGGAGGATAGTAAAGAATGCAAGGAACGTTCCAATCAACTTTTCCAAGAGCTCACGGCTTTGTTTATTCTTATTAAACTAACATTCGTGGTAGGACATAGTATAGAATATCGTTCGAACCCTTCCCGTAATGTTTAATGTAAAACAACTTTAGAATTTCGATAATATAGACCTAAAACTCGGCTAAAACATCAGAGCGTCATAAAGCACGTCTGATCGGTCTGGCCCCGAACGCCCGACCTTCCTCCGTTGCCAGGCGCGACGCTATTTGCGTCTCCTAGCAACGCTTTACGGCCGAAAACCCCGTCGCCCGTGAATGTTTGGCATTCGCGGTCTGCCATGGCGAGTAGCCCGTATCTCCAAATACGGGTTAATCGGCGCACGCCCGTGAATGCCACCAGGCTGGCAGTCTCGCCCACTTCACATATATATGGGTTTTGTGATGCAAACAAATCAATATCTGGCTTTCCCCATGTATGATAAATATAGTTGAAAATACTATTGCAAAGGACCATTCTAGATGATCATGGAAATGTCTACTTTTCATGTCCGCCAACGTATTTTGACTGCCTGGGATATGCGCTATTGTTAGCCATATGGTGTGTTCCTCTGCCCAGTCCCAAATTAGTTTGGCTAACTGGTTACATGGTTTGGAACGAGTCCCTCCCATATTACCTATGTAAGCCATAGCTGTTGTATTATCTGTTAATACCCGTACATGATTTTTAGGTAGGTGAACTAAACTTCATAAACCCAAATAAATAGCTCTTAGTTCTAGTACATTGATGTGGTCGGAGATTTCATCTTCCATCCACCGGCCACCTGTTGCCCTCTATGAACCCCCATCCTTCTAGCGAAGTGTCAGTTGTAACCGTCGTATTGGGTTCGCCCATTCTAATGGGGTTGGGTGAATTATCAATGTGTGGTAGCCACCAGAGAATGTCCTGTAGGCCTTCTTTCAAAATCGTCATATGCCTTTCAAATTTCCCTTTAGTGTGAGCCAACGCTAAGTTATCTATTTCTAGCGATTTAATACGGGCCTTGCCATATAGAATAGCAGGGGCATATGCTATCATCAGCCCTATAAAAACTGCCACTTGTCTTATCTTTGGTTTAAGCAACCGTAATAATTGGTTTACCATGGTTGTAAATTTATACACTTTCTGTGTCGTTAATGAAATCGTCATCCCTGTTGTGTCAATAACAAACCCCAGAAACTTCAATTTCTTTGTAGGTGTTAATACTGATTTTTGTTCATGTATGTAGAAACCTAACCTTTGAAATGTCCCACATAGATCATCTACTGCTGTTTGACAATGTTGTTGTGTTTGTGCAACAATAAACGAATCATTAATGTAAGGGGAGAAAAAAGGTTTCAATAACCTTGTGAAAATGCGTAGAGCGCAAGCTAGGCCATTTGGCATACAGGTAAACTCATAAAGCTTGTCATTCCAACAAAACCTGAGAAATTTCCGATCCGGTTTATAAATTGGCACTGAATAGTATGCATCTCTGAGATCAATGCTGGCTAGCCAGGAGTCCCGTGTTACTAAATCTCCAGCTGTGTCTATTGAAAACATTTTAAAATGTTTATACTTCACCATTTTAAAATCCAAAATGAGTCGAATATCCCCACTTGGTTTGGGTCTCGAAAATATATTCGAGATAAACTCCCCTGCGACATGCAGTGCTGGCTCTATAATGCCTTTCTCACAAAATATTAGCACTTGATCATTTAAGGCTTCTCACTCAGAAGCATCAAATCTATAGGGAAAAGGTATGCTATTCTGAATGGGCTCCTCCATGAGTGGTATCCTAACCCCTTCAGCCAGGCTGAGGATAGCTAAATTTTCCGTAATCTCGCCCTATTCCGGCAAGCAATTAACTAAATTACCCACGGTAAATTCGCTTACTGGAGTCTGTGTCGCTACTTGTTTCCTGGGCAGGGGAACGGCTTCTGTGGAGTGTTGTCCCTCTTGAAGGGCCTGTTCCCATCGTTCCATCCAAAGGGCTGCCTCTGGCCCCTTCCCCTGGCCTGATAGCCGTATCCGTCGCAAACCGGCTGCCCCGCTGTCCGGTTTGCTGGTTCCGAAAATCCTGCCTGGCTTTTTTAAAACCAGGCCGGATTGGCATCCCCTTTCTTTTTCTCAGCCTCCATATGTTTGCCGCACTTCGTTCCGGTCTCCACTTGCTTAAATAAGTACTGGAGCTGACCCGCAAACATCTTGGTCTTATCCAAGTGCTTTCCCTTTACGGGCTTGAGGGGGGAAGGAATAAGGTATATTCCTTCCCATCGGTGTCGACCACTTTCTTGGACCTGGCTACCTCTTTGCCGGCGTCCGTACAGACTGCTTTGAATACGTTTTCAAACCACCTGTATGAGAGGAAATTGCTGGCGGCTGTAAGCAAACCAATTCCCCCATCCATTTCCCCACAAAGGGAAGAGAACTTATTCTCGGTCATCATTCTGTTTGCGATCGGTGTGATGGTTGCCAGTCCTGACAACACAGCCTTGTGCACGGTGTGCAGGACGGCTTCAAACTTTGTCCGGTCCTCACTCAGTTTGACATTGCTGTCCATTTCCTTTATGACCAATTCGGGGACCCCTTTGATCCCCGTGTACTTTTCCCCCAACTTGGTGATAACCCCAGTCGGTTTGAAGGTACTGAAGTGACTGAGGATGGTCTTGCAGATCATTGTAGTGTTTACTATTTTCTTGCTCCTTAAAGTCCTACACTTTTTCACCACTTTCCGACTCATTTTGGCTACTTTCCCTGCCCTCTTGAGTGTCTGAGTCTGTGGACGTCGAGTCAGAAGAAGATTTCTTACTCTTCTTTGTCTTCTTTTTCTTACTCTTTCTCTTCTTCGCCAACCGATTCTTCCTGCACGCCTTGGTGAAGTCATCCCCATGAATCTCCTTCTTCTTGTGTTTGCGTTTTCGCGCCACCACAACTTCCACCGGGGAATCCTCGTCCGGGGAATCCTCGTTGGAGGAATCTTGGTCCGCGGAAAAGTCCTCCCACTCAGACTATTCCGATACTGGTGCTTGCTTAGCCCCCTTAGCGGCGCACGGCTTAATTGGGAGCATTTCCTCCAACTTGAGCTGGAGGAGGCGCGTCAAACGCGCATTTAGGTCAGCGGGCTGGGTCCCAAGCCCCCCCCCCCCCCCGGCATCCTCAGAATCTTGTTTTTCTGGTGACCTTTGCACCCTTACTCACTGCACTCTCGGGAAGCGTCCGCTTTACTCCGTTTCATAGCCATAGCTGGAAGTCTGCAAATGACCAAAACCAAAGGTCAGGCAATGCTCAAGGTGAATGTCACACAGGTAATTAACATATAACTACCCCAAGCATGCATCAAGGTGTTAAATCCATATTTAAACCGTCTTTAATAAAAACATGAAACGGACATGAATGGATAGCCAATGGACGAAACAAACTCAAACCGGACAAGAGCCATAGACGTCAATCTGGTGGCATCCGTTCCAAGTTTTGTGCATGTTCAACACTTGTATGGACACAAACCGGACTTTGCCAGATATCAACGGACTTTGTTCGGTTTCTTTCCATTTGCCCCAATCCGGTGATGTGTGACGTCCGCTTAACACAGCGTGTGGGAAATTGAGTGTCGTAGGTAAACGGTATGGGGGACCAACCGAAACCAAATGAGGGGTAGGGACCAGTGTAGTGGTAACCTCCCACACTCTCTGTCCAATAAACTTCTCCCACCTGCGGCTTTGTTGGCCAACAAGTTGGAGAAAATACTACGGAACTCGGAGGTACGCCTTAACACATTTGGGGAATCTCAAGGAAACCCAGGAATAAATCCTAACGATGTAAGTGGCCCCTGCCAAACATCTCTCCATTCGGCAACGAGCAGCAATACAAAGAACAATGGCAGCATTGTTCTAACGATGTTACAACACATCGCAATTAACCTGTAAGTCAATTAATATTCTATAAAAAGTTTTACAAACTTGATGTATGTGAATGCTAACATTAACTACACCAAAATATCCATTCAAAAATGATACTAACCTGGTTGGTTTAGTAGTTAATGTAGAAAAAAGAGCTACTCAACAAACGTCCTCCCGTTGTGAGTAGATTATGCTAATTGCTGGACCCGGATGGGCTTCCTTCTCCCTGGACTACGAGTAGCTAGAGGCGTAGTACCGAGGTAACAAAAATATAGAAATATTTATACATATATATAGTGTATATGAATCAAGGTGTATGCATGGCATATAACTTAGAAGGGGGTAGAGAGCAAGCAACGGCGATCTAAGTTTAAACTTATTGGAGGGGATATAACCGCATACCAACCAGTGGTCCACAACTGGTTCATCAAAGGCTGGGGGAAGAGAGGGGAGAGGACGAAGGGGAGGGAAGATGGGTTGGTTGCTTGTTAGTTTTACATCCTGGCAACATCTAAGGTCATATCAAGACGGGCACTGACTTGTGACAGTGCACACACGAGGTGACTTCATAGTGATGACTCACTGGGGAATCAGGCTGCCAGCACCATGACCTGATATCCCACTCAGTCATATTATCCTGACACTAAGCTAACCAGTCTGAGGGAAGAGGGATGTAGGTGTAGCAGGAGGAGGAGGAGGAGGAGGAGGAGGGAGGAGGAGAGGAGAGGAGGAGGAGGAGGAGAGGAGGAGGAGGAGGAGAGGAGGAGGAGGAGAGGAGGAGGAGGAGGAGGAGGAGAGGAGGAGGAGGGAGGAGGAGGAGGAGGAGGAGGAGGAGGAGGAGGAGGAGGAGGAGGAGGAGGAGGAGGAGGAAATGAGGAGTAGGAGGAGAAGAAGAAGAAGAAGAAGAAGAAGAAGAAGAAGAAGGAGGGAAAAAAGATGGGACGACGGTATCAGCAGGGTCGAGGATGTACACCGCTGTACAGAATCTGATGTTCCCACTCCTCCCGGAAAACGACGCAGAGAAACGACCACGGACAAGGCCAAGAGCCGACACTGGTAACGATAACGTCCCGGGACCGTTAGGAAACGAGCGGACGTGCTTCACGGCCGCCGCCACCCCTTTGTCTCCCCTCGGGCAAATCGGCCCGGATGAGAGAAATTCTCCGCAGCTTCCCGCTTCGGAGCCAATTAGCACGCTTACTCGTCACTGCGCAGGAGCTCGTCCTGGCGTGATCTTAGATGTTGCTAAGGTGTAAGTTGTAACACCCCCCCTCCGAAACAATCAAACACTGACAATGACTGGTACATATATGTCCAGCTGTTTTTATCTCAGTACCCCACAGCCGGAGTATTTACCGCTAGCGCCCAAGCTAACTACTCTGGAGTAATAGCGCAAATAGACGTCATACCACTTAATAAAGTAATTCAACGACCACGCCCCCGACATCCACCCACCTGTTTATTAACCATATTTTAAAAGTCCCCCCCCCCTCCACACAGGTTCATAATGATAACTCCTCTTAGGGTTGTAGGCTAGTGAGAAACCCAGTTTCGTAAACGATTTTGTTTGTTGGTTGTTTAATGCCCTAGAAGCATCAACGGTCATATCAGGATGGGTACTGACTTGTGACAGTGCGCACTCATGACACCTTATAGTGCTGCCCTACTGGGACTGTGGGAGACCAGTCCACCAGCACCAGCACCCAATATCCCACACAATCACTTTATCCAGATACTGTGCTAACCAGTCCACACCCTAGGTAGTGATAAGTATCAATTTCCTACGTCAGTGGTTTGACTCGCCTGACCATTCACATGGGAAGCCTGCACTCTACGGATTCGGCCATCGCGTCTGGTTTTTCGAGAAGCATGCTGGTCTATTGGAAGTTCCCACCCTGTGAAATCTGGCAGTACATAAGGAAGGGGTTGGGGTCCGGATTGGCGAGTAATCCCTATTAGGAGACATAATAGTACTTAAACGCAGGATAAAGTCAGCTTTATTGGTGTTCTTACTTTTCATCCACCACAATAAAACACCTACCCCTCTATCACCATTCATCACAATAAAACACCTACCCCATTACCAACATCCACCATAATAAAACACCTAACCTCCACAATCATCCACCACAATAAAACACCTACCATCACCATCCATCATAATAAAACACCTACCCCTCTATCACCATCCATCACAATAAAACACCTACCCCTCTATCACCATTCATCACAATAAAACACCTACCCCATTACCAACATCCACCACAATAAAACACCTAACCTCTACAATCATCCACCACAATAAAACACCTACCATCACCATCCATCATAATAAAACACCTACCCCTCTATCACCATCCATCACAATAAAACACCTACCCCTCTATCACCATTCATCACAATAAAACACCTACCCCAGTACCAACATCCACCACAATAAAACACCTAACCTCTACAATCATCCACCACAATAAAACACCTACCATCACCTACCATCATAATAAAACACCTACCCCTCTATCACCATCCATCACAATAAAAATAAAACACCTACCCCTCTATCATCATCCACCACAATAAAACACCTACCATCATAATAAAACACCTACCCCTCTATCACCAGCACCTCAATAAAACACCTATCCATTTATCATCATCATCCACCACCACAATAAAACACCTACCCCTCTATCTTGTGTAAGCAGCCAACCTGCGCTCCAAAGTTGAACTACTCCACTAACAGTTTGGCATGATGAAGGCAAGCAAAGCAGTAAGCATGGTGGGAACCAGGTCCATTAGCAATGGTTGTCATTACAGCTTGCGCATGTGCGGATACACACTCACCCACGTGCATGTGAAATATATATATATATATCACAGAGGCTATTACACGTTCGACCCCCCCCCCCCCCCTCCCACCCCACCACAACAGAGGCGCATTCCGCACTAAACAAAGCCGCGGCATTTTGTAAACACACCCAGCCATCCCTGGGTCGCTACAGGTTCCCACTCCCCCAGCACACCCCCACGTCCGCCAAGCGACGCTGGTTTCTGCTTTCCGAACGCACTCGTTACCTTGAGGCGGCTGGTTACAGGGACACGCACAAAGGCCGGAATGTGTGGAATGCGGGCTGGCTGTGGACCTGACGCTCACTTACCTGGCGGCCGGCCAGCCGCTAGACGTGCCCGCGTCACCCCCTCACGGCGTGAGGTAACCGGGTGCCCGTTTACTAACACCCCCACACCGCCACCCGGGAACCCGCTTCTGATACAACCCCGAGTACACGCGCACCATCCTTCTGATACAGACCCAAGTACACACGCACCAACCTTCTGATACAGCCATGAGCGCACACAGACATGCATCATCCCTCTGATACAACCCTGAGTTCACACACACCATCCTTATGATACAACCCTGAGAACACACCATCCTTCTGATACAGCCCCAAGTACAGACACACTATCCTTCTGATACAACCCCGAGTGCACACACATGCATCATCCCTCTGATACAACCCTGAGTACACACACCATCCTTCTGATACAGCCCTGAATACACACACACACCATCCGTGTGATACAGCTCCGAGTACAGACACTATCCTTCTGATACACCCCCGAGTACATATGCACTATACTTCTGATACAGCCTGAGTAGACACCCATACCATCCTTCTGATACAGCCCCACATACACCCACACCATCCTTCTGATACAGCCGAGTACAGACACACACCCACACCATCCTTCTGATACAGCCAGAGTACAGACACACACAGGCACCATCCTTCTGATACAGCCCCGAGTACAGCCACACAGATGAACCATCCTTCTGATACAGACCCGAGTACAGACACACACCATCCTTCTGATACAGACTCGAGTACATACACACCCACACCATCCTTCTGATACAGCCCGAGTACAGACACGCGCAGACACCATCCTTCTGATACAGCCCCGAGTACAGACACACACACACACCATCCTTCTGATACAGCCATAGTAAAGACACACACACACACACCATCCTTCTGATACAGCCCGAGTACAGACACACACCATCCTTCTGATACAGCTCCGAGTACAGACACATGCACCAACCTTCTGATACAGCACCAACCCACCGATACCACCACTACCCACCAGTCGATATGAACAGCCATAAGCACAACCTCCAGCTCTGATACAGCCCCGGGTACACACGCACCCTCCTTCTAATACATCGCTAACACCCCCTCCCCCCCCCATCACCATCACCACCCACCCAATGAACCGCCGATATGCACAAACCCCAGCTTCTGATACTGCTCCCATAAACTAACTTCCAGGATACACTCCCACCCCCCCACATCCTTCTGATACAAGCCCCAGCTCCCTCACACACCCCCAGAACAACACTCACCCACCTTCAGCTTCTGACATAGTCCCAAGTACAGCACATTCATTGTCAGCTTCTAATACAACTTCTGATATAGTCCCAAGCATAGCGCACCCATTGTCAGCTTCTGATACAGTCCCAAGCATATCACACTCATGGTCAGCTTCTGATACAGTCCCAAGCATAGCGCACTCACCGTCAGCTTTAGATAAAGGATTTACCCGGTACTTTCAGTACACGGGTGAAAACCAGCCGAAAAAGCGGGTTAATGAAATGAGAGCCTAATTTCACAATCTAAGAAGCAACATTTATTCTTTGTAGATGTCTTCATATTTACCCGCTACCTTTGAGTTGAAAAATATAATAAAATATCTAGTTTAATACGATTTAAAATTGAAATCGACGGCGTTCAATGACAGCCATCTTGGATTTTTGCATTCTCTCCCATTTCACCAAATTTGTGCCAATATAAGTAACCATTTGACACTGGAGCCAGGCATTCTATTTCTTGTTCCATACTAAAGCTATTTTCGCCCGTATTTAGACTACGTTGGTATTCACCCGTGTACTGCGAGTACCAGGTGAATCTTTTATCTACGTCAGCTTCTGATACAGTCCCAAGCATAGCGCACCCATTGTCAGCTTCTTATACAACTTCTGATACAGTCCCAAGCATAGCACACTCACTGTCAGCTTCTGATACAGTCCCAACCATCACGCACCCACTGTCAGCTTCTGACACGGTCCCAAGCATAGCACACTCACCATCAGCTTCTGATACAGTCCCAAGCATAGCGCACCCATTGTCAGCTTCTTATACAACTTCTGATACAGTCCCAACCATCGCGCACCCACTGTCAGCTTCTGCTATAGTCCCAAGCATAGCTCACCCACTGTCAGCTTCTGCTATAGTCCCAAGCACAACATAGCCCCTCCCCCAAACACACACCTGTCTCCAATATAGTCCAAGGTCAACACACTATCACACCATCTTCCAATACAGTGTACAACTGAAAGTCCAAGCACAACACACACCTTGACACCCGCCCCAGCTTCTGATACACCCGACACACTTTTGATGCAACATGGAAAACGTGACCCTGCAGCTTTTGATACAGCAGTGATCACCATACTGCACCCCCACCCACACCGAACACACCCACACCCAGCTTCTGATACAGACCAAACATTCCTCTCCCATACCCGCACATAAAGAAGAAAACAAAAGAAGCTGGTTAGAGCTGGCCACGCCGCGGGTTACCACGACCCGCCATTGTGATAGCTGTCTGCAATGTGCGTCGGGTTTGAGAATTAACCCAGAAGTGTTCAAATAGATGTGTATTTCGTTGGAAATGGTCGGAGAACTGTTGCCGCAGGGGAGAGGGGGGGGGGGGGTGAGAGGGGGAGGCGCCCCCATACCTCAGAACACACAAATAGGGGGAGCCCACACGGCGTGGCGAGGTACGTCTACGTCTTCGCCTACCCACCACCACGCTTACATCGCCCTTTGGGCCGAAAGTTTTGTGTAGAACCCATAACCGGGGCATGTGGTAGGAGTGGGAGTGGGAGTGGGAGTGGGAATGGGAATGGGAAGGGAGGGGAGGGGAGGGGAGGGAGGGGAGGGGGGGAGGGGAGGGGGGAGGGAGGGGGGGGGGAGGGGAGGGGGGGGGGGGGGGGGGGGGGGGGGGGGGGGGGGGAGGCCACTCCCCTCCCACCTCATGTAGATTGCAGCAGGGTCTATTGGTCGGCTGATCCTTAATGACCATTTATACTTTACTTATTGGAAGTGGCTATTCGTACGGGACCGTATCAATAGCCAGAGTGCTTATTAGTACGGCACTCCTTTATCACATTGTACCCCCGTCGCGTTAGCCTAGGTTAGGGTTAGAATAACTTTGTTTGTTGTTGTTGTTTTGCGTCCTAGCAACATCTAATGTCATATCAGGATGGGGGGGTTGGGATAAGGGTTAGCGTTAGGATTGTTTCATCTTATGATAGGGTCAAAGCTAGTCATGTGACTACCGCAGAACTAATAAGCGCTCTGGCTATTGATACGGTCCCGTAGGAATAGCCACTGCCGTACTTATTTATGTACCTAGTGTTCCCACTCAGAGGGTTATGCTTAATTGATTAATACCACTAAAGGCCCTGTCATATTACGACACATCTTGCAAAATCACTTTTTGAACTTTTCGGCGTGGGGGGCAAAGTTGGACGTATACATAGTGTATGGCTAACGTACCTCATGGCGAAAAATGCTCGAATTACGCTCACGGTACGTTCAGAGAACGCCGGTGAACATTATATACGTTATTCGATCGCCAGAACTACACCTCATACGTTACATACTTCAAGACACGCTGGAGAAATGATAAACATACGTTATCCATACGTTGTCAGTATGCGGACTGTACGTTCACACTGCCTTTAACATAGGTCAACGTAGTGAACAACGTTTGTCTAACATAGTCTAGCATACATCGACGTACGCCTAATGCATACATAACGTACAATGGACGTAAAATCCACACGTTGTCATACGTCGAAAGTTTTGTGCAGGCACAAAACTTTGCCGACACCCTGACATGCGACGCCGTATCTCGACGAACATTGATGTATACCAACGAGTGTCTAACGCATGCGTAACGGCCAAAAATCACATACGTCGGCGTACGTTGGTGTGATGCGTCGAATTGTGACAGCCCCTTAACATGCTTGTTTAGCACTCCCCCACCCACCCACCGCCACCCAACGTCACACCCCCACCTGCCCTCACACACCAACTTGCCGAATACCAATGCACACTACTCCGAACGCAACCACAAGAAATCACAAGGGGCGCTAAATTGGTCGTAATGCGAAGCATTACGCTTGATGCGAGGAGAGGAAGAGACCCTCCCCCCGCCCCGCGCTGTCGCGCTGCTTTCCCACCTCGGCAGACGGCGCGGCGCGCCCCCCCCCCTCCCCCGCCTTCCGCGTCGCGCGGCGCTCACGCCTCACCCGACGCCGCTGCTCGCCACCTCTCGCCCTCCCCCGGGCCGGCAGCTTTCACACTCACCTGCTGTCGCCCCTCCCTCTTCCCTTATAAGGCCGCCCCCCGGCCTCCCTCAGGCACTCGCCCTCCTGCCGCCTTCCCAGACCTTTCTTTTTCAACATTTGGCTCTCCACCTCGGACCTCTGCCCCACCACAGCTGCAGCATGCCTCAAGGGAAGGGACGTGGACGAAAGGGCTCCTGGGCCGCCCCACGCACCAACTCCCAGGAGGGACGAGTCGCCGGCCTCCGCCTCGGCATCTCCCGCGGCGACCTCGGGCCCCGCCTCGGGCGCCCTAGTCCTGGAGGCTCTCCAGCGCATCCAGCTGGAGCAACGCCAGGCGGCCGCCGACCTCCACGCCCGGATCGACTCCCTGGGCACTGGGGAGGCCCCGCCGACACCTCGGGCGCCCGCCAGCACCACGGCGTCTGACCAGTGTCTGACTCAGGCGCCCCCACCGGGGGCCGCGCACCCGGAGTACGAGAGGTACCGCCACCTCTCCCAAGCACCAAGAGGAGCGGACCCGACACACCCCCGCCTCCGCGGCCGACGCCGTCCGGGACATCCTGGCATCCGCCGAGGCGCGGCACTGCACCAGGCGCCAAGGGATCCCGGCCAACTTCATCTTCCCCTCCGACCTCGTGAAGCGAGGGCCCGAGAGGAAGCCGGTGAAGAGGGGGGAGGCGACGAAGGACGAATACGCCCTCGCCCTCCTCACCCTCATCGAGTTGTGTTTTGGGGGGGGGGTGTTGGTGTGTGGGTGTGTTGTGGGGGGTTTTTGTGTGTTTTTTTGGGGGTTGGTGTTGGTTGTTTTTTTTTGTTTTTTTTCCTCCTCAGGTGGAGGGCTCCTCGGCACCCCCTCACTCCACTGACTTTTGAACTCTGCTCCTTATTTACTCCGCTCATCATCATTTTATCCTTGTTTTTTATTTTACTTCTCTTCCCTGTTACCCTGTATGCCCTGTCTGTCTCTGAGGTGAAAATAAAACCTTTATTTCCACCCCCGCCTCCTCTCTTCCTTTTCGCGCATCAAGACCACTTCCCAAACTGAATACCTCCTGGGCGCCCCGCCCTCTCTCCCCCAATACACACACACAAGACGTGCGCTGGTCTAGACTAGGAGTCGCGACAGTGAGGCTGGTAGAACGTGGGTTATGTTACTGAGGAGTGCGTGACTGATGGGGGTGGCTCAGCACCATGTCGGCAATGGTACTCACTAACCGACGCAGGGCATTACTAACTTGGACAAACCACTTCCCCTCTGGGAACTAACCCAATATATAGCCCCGTTTATACGGGCGAGTTAAAACGCCTCATATAAAACGACTTGCCTAGATCGATTCACATTTGTCGTGTAAACGCGATGCTGAGGCGTTTTAGGGCTGAATCGATTCATATAAATCGGTAGATGTAAACCACCTTGCGAGGTAGTAGTTTAGATGAAGCGATTCAGCCCGTTCCCGGGCGGCGATAGTGTAAAATAGTGGTGCTCGCCGGCTACAAGCTCAGCTGTAACTATCGCTGGTGCCCAGCAGTGTTAGGGACCGATGAGGCCGAAATCTATTGAATGCGATCATATTTAACAGAATTACATACTCAAATAATGAAATTTAATTAAATTAACCCTAAATTCCAAACGATATTAACGTAGCAGCTATTTTATTGTCAAATCGACGAGTGTAAACTAAACAAATAGCAGTGCTCACCGGCTACAGGCTCACCACTAAGGCTGCTGGTTCCCAGTCGCCGACACACTTTCAAACTCACTCGTGTAAACGCACCACTACTTCGCTTCATATAAATCGATTTGTCTTAAATCGTTTTACCCTCGCCCGTGTAAACGGGGCTTATGACTACCGAAGGGCCCATCCAACAGTTTTCAACATGTCCACGCATGTACAACACATACTACATGGAGTTGTGGGGGTTGGGGTTGGCTGGGGGGTTGTTGTTGTTGTTATACTCCCTAGCAACATCTGAGGTCATATCAGGACGGGTACCGACTTGTGACAGTGCGCACTCATAGCAACTTTATAGTGCTGCCCCACGGGGACATCAGGCCGCCAGCAGCATGACCTGATATCGCACTCAGTCACATTATCCTGATACTGAGCCAACCAGTCCTTGCCATATCCTAATAATGCCGGGTTGGGGGTGTCAGTCATGTCCAGTATGTATGACTTAATAATAGGCGTGTTGAGATGATCATAAATGTTGCCAGGACATAAAACTTCAACAACCAACTTAATAATAAAATGTTTGTTGGGGTTTTACATCCTAGCAACATCTAAGGTTTGATCAAAACCGGTATCGACTTGTGACAGCAGGCAGTCATGGCGACTTTATAGTGCTGCCCCACCCCAAACTGGGAGATCGGGCTGCTCCCATCATGGCCTGATATCCCACTCAGTCACATTATCCTGATACTGAGCAAACCAGTCCATAACCCATTCTAATAATGCTGAGCACCAGACTAGGCACCAACAAGTATCAAATTAGTAAGTTATTGGTTGGAGTCAGTCAGGGTTTAAACCCATACATGAAGCCCAGCCAGCTTTGGTCGCAAGGTCTTTAGTGCTGCTGCAAGTTCTTTGGTCCAAAGTGGTCGCAAGCCATAGTGTGACAGGGACTTACGACATGAGGGTCACAAGGCGTTGTTGAGTGCGCAATAGTAACTGATTGTGGGTGGGTGTAGGGTGATCCACAGGAGCTTGTTATCTGGCAAGCAGGCCTGCCAGAGGGCTTGCTGCTCCCGTCTATCTGTTACGATAAGCAAAGACCATACGGGGTTGGCGGTAATTGGAAGTTTAGGGTCCATACACCTGCGGGCAGGGTCATGTGTCAGGATGTATCGGGAACGCCAGACTAATGCTAGCAGTCCTCTAGGCTTTTAGGACATACTCATTGGCCAAAGGGGGCGGTGGTATGTAATATGATATAGAGAACGTGTTATTCGCACACGTTCCAAATAAGTTGTAGAGTTGGGGTGTTTTCAGTGGCAAGAGGAAAAGGGGGGGGGGGAGGGGGGAGGAGGCGAGCGGAGCGGAGGGGAGGGAGGGGAGGTTATGGGGGAGGGGAGGAGGGGGGGGGAGGGAGGGGAGGGGAGGGAGGGGAGGGAGGAGGGGAGGGAGGGGAGGGGGGGAGGAGGAGAGAGAGAGGAGAGGAGAGAGGAGGGAGGAAGGAGAGAGGAGAGAAGGAAGAGGAGAGAGGAGAGGAGAGGAGAGGAGAGGAGAGGAGAGGAGAGGAGAGGAGAGGAGAGGAGAGGAGAGGAGAGGAGAGGAGAGGAGAGGAGAGGAGAGGAGAGGACTCTCAGCCCGCTTCTTACTCTTTACTGTAAAGAAGTCCTTTCTAATTGTATCCACCATCGTGCGGCTATGCAGCTTCACTCACCATCTCCGTCCCTGCCCACCTTAAAAGCTCCGGTTAGTTAGCCTGCATAGTTTCAAATTTAGTGTCTGAGAAAGTAGTTGCTTCTTGGCTTTTGTGTATACATGTATGTGTATACGGGGCCGGGCTAGGGGCTAAAAAAGAAGGGAGAGGCAGGGCGAGATACAATTAGAACAAAGGGAGAGTGAGCTGAGAGGCTCGGTGGACTTGAGTACAGCGTGTTCGGGACCGGGTAAGACACAGACTCGGGGTACGAGTAGTCGGCCAGGGCTGCCTACAGGAGGCAGCCGTACCAAAGTAAACACTCTTAACATCCCCAAATCCACAAAACACCCACAGCCAGGGCTCGCCGGACCAGCCTAGCTGTACAGGCACCAGGGAGGGCGCGTTATGTACCTGTAATATGTTATGCGTGTTCTGTATATGTATGTATGTATACGTATGTATGTATGTATGTATGTATGTATGTATGTATGTATGTATGTATGTATGTATGTATGTATGCATGCATGCATGTATCTATATATGTACATGTATGAATGAATGTGTATGCACATGTACATATGTATGAATGTATTGTTTGTTGTTTTACATCTTAGCAACATATAAGGTCATATCAGGACAGGTACCGACTTGCACACTCAGGGCAACTTATAGCTCTGCCCCACTGGAAAACCAGGCCGTCAGCACCATGACCCGATATCCAAGTCATATTATCCCGATATTGTGCTAAACAGTCATTGTCCTATCCTATTAATGCCGAATGTCAGGCTAGGTAGCGACAAGTATCGACTTGATAAGTCATTGGTGCGACTCGGCTGGGATTCGAACTCCCGACCTTCCACATGGGAAGCCTGCGCTCTAACGATTTGAACACCGCATCCGGTTTCATGTATGCATCCATAAAGCGATATATTGAATTAAGGGATACAATATACAGCGATATATTGAACTAAAGGGATACAATATACAGAACGGGTCTCAAATCAATATATACCTGCATCGTAACATCTAAACGCCTCTATGTCTAAGCATTACTTACATGGTAGTTAACGCCTACAAATCACACACCACGTACATTTCTCTGCACACTATGAGTGCTTGTCGCGTCGACGTGGGAAGTGATAATTGTACAGACTTACCCAACAAACATGGCTGGAATATGTAGAATTCCACACAATCGCGAAACGGTATCCAAAGAAATGACGAGACGCTCAAGTATCACAGAAACGAGTATCACTACAAATCCGAATGCACATTGTAAAAGGGGCAAACAGCACAGGAGCGAAAGGTGAGCTGAGTAACCATGGTAACCCTTTTCCCCGATAGGTTCGGCTAGCGGGCTTAGCCCGGAGAGGTTGCCATGGTGAGGCTGTGCGCGCGACTGCTGGGCTCAGGGGGTCGGGGTGGGGGTGAGGGCCATTCGACCAGCCAGTTCTCCAAAACGCCGCTAGGAGGCAGTAGCAGCACCACTACCACACAGCATAGACGCTGTCTCTCCATTGCTCGCCCAGCCCTCAGCAGGTAGGCTGGATGGTACCAGCTACATCGGTCTACTCCTCTCATGGCATATGGACAATAGAACTAACCAAGTCCCCCCCCCCCCCGGCCAACACTGCACATACACACAACTGGTATATATATGCCGAGAACTCTGTTGACCCTCAGACCACTGAAACGAAGCAACAGGAAATGTGTGCGTGGGCATTTATTTAAAGCTACATAGTCCGAAAAAAGCATCAAATTTTCAAAATCAAAACAATTATCTAGATTTGATCCTACATATCTAAATTAGATACTGATGCACCAATTAAGGCCTTGTTACCATATAGAAGGGAATGCCGAGTCAATTTAATCAACATCTGTTACTGCTGAAGCCAATGGTGTCAGACAATTTAAAAAAAAAAATAAAAAATTTTATTGAGGCTGTATTTATACTGTCCATAGCATATAAGCCCGGGTACCCAGGCTTGTTTTCAATGCTGGCCAGTTGTAGTGTTGGTGTTATCTTACCACACAGTGGCTGCTGATAAGGTATTTGATTGCCTGCATTTCAGTAGCAGATAGATAATTGGTTGGTATGGTTAGTAGCCTATGTTAGTTCCCCTTTGCAGTGCAGTTTACTGGGGGTTTCCTAGCCTTATTTTGCACAGATATTTTTTTGTAAGTTTTTAGGTCAGGAATTTGTCGTTCATTTACCGTTTGGGCATTCCACACTTTGGCAGCCATTTCCAGCGTGCTTCTCTCATGAGCTTTTATTTGGCTTCTGGTCTGCTTTAGTAGTGGCGCATTATTTGCTCTAGTAGCCCTTTGTGGTTTTGTCAGAAGTTTAATGTTTTGACTATAGCTATATGCTAATATTTTCAAATGAATTATTCTCCTATTTTCTAGTAGTTTCACTTTGGTTCTTTTGTGTATGTCATAGGTTGGGTGCAGCTTGTCTACTCTTAGACAGATTTTTAGGGCTCTGTTCTGCAGTGTTTGCAGTTTTTTTAGTAGTTCTTTTCTCGCACCCATGTAGTTTAAATCTCCATAGTCAAAATAGGGGAAGTCACCATGCTGAAGTTTTTATGGACATTTCTTGTGTCATGTAGTCTCTTAGCTTTGCAAATAGCCACAGTTTGTGGTTTACTTTTTGTATAATTTTATTTATACATAGTTGTAGTTTAGTTGGCTGTCCAACTCAAGGCCTAGGTATTTGTAATGGTCTACATTTTCTAGTGTTTGGTTTCCTAACTTACAGTGTAGTTTTCTTTCTGGCATTTGTTTATGCGAGAAGAGTACTGTTTTTGATTTGCTTGTGTTGATGGTTATTTTGTTGGACTCACACCACTCATATAGTTTTAGTAGGAGTTTATTTAGTTTAGTTATTACCTCCTCCTCTGTGGTGCCATTTGCGTATATGACTGTGTCATCTGCATATAGTTGGAGGCATTCAGTTTGCAACCATTTTTCAAGGTCGTTTATATAGATTATAAAGAGTAGTGGCCCTAACACTGACCCTTGGGGTACACCACATGTGACAGGTTGGTTGTCTGATAGTGTATTGTTTATTTTTGTTTTCTGTTACCTGTTGTTCAGGTAGCATCTTATCCAATCCATAGTGTTGGATTTTATGCCCATGGTTTTTAGTTTTTCCAGTAGTATTTTGTGGTCTACTGTGTCAAATGCTTTGCTGAAGTCAATGAAGGCGGCTCCAACTAATTGTTTTTGGATCATTGATGCCATTATGTCATTTGTTAGGTTAGCTATTGTTTTTGATGTGGAGTGCAGTTTCCTGAAGCCCCCTTGTCTTTCGTTTAGTATATCGTTTTTTTCCAGGTGTTCATTGATGTGTCTATGTAACACTTTTTCAGTGAGCTTGCCTGGGGTTTGAAGAATTGATATTGGCCTGTAGTTTTCCATGTTTTGTTTGTCTCCACCTTTGTGAATGGGGGTGATGGTTGCCATTTTCCAGGCTGAGATAAAACGCCCCTGCTCAAAGGAGATGTTGAATAGGTCTACTATGGTGGCCGGGATGGCTTGGAGTGCCTCTTTCAGTATTTTGGTTGGTATTTCATCTATTCCACTTGGCTTATTCGTGTCTATGTCATTTATAAATTTTTTTACTTCTATCATATCTGTTTTGCAGGTGGGGATTTCGTTCTCCACAGTTCCTGATCTGTTTTCCCATCTTTTTTTGAATTTTTCTGACAGCTTTTGCCCTATTGTGGCAAAGTGTCTGTTCAGTTTGTTTGCTGCATCTTTGTCTGTGAGCATTGCCCCTTTGTTATCTTGGAAGTTTGTATGCTCTTCTTTGTTATTTTTTTGGAATAATAGGTTTACATTTTTCCAGAATTTGTTTGTGTTGCTTCCCCAGTCTTTGTACTGCTTTATTATGTATTTCTTTTTTGCTGTTCTCACAGCTTTGAGAGAGTTGTTTCTGGCGATGCGGTAGGCCAGTTTGTCTTCTATTGTTTCTGTGCGTTTTGCTTTATCACCCAGTTTACTTTTGGTTGTGATGAGTGTTAGCAGGTCTTTGTCTACCCAAGGGTCTTTGTTTTTTTATATTTTTATTTTCTTCATGGGACACATCTCATCAGTTGATTTTCTTATTTCTGTGATGATGTTGTCCCAATAGATATCAACATCATCTCTGTTTTGTGTGATGTTGTTTATGTTTTGGTGCAGATGATTTTTTAATGTATCTTCTGAGTAGTTTTTTAGGGACCTGCCCATTTTGTATTCATAGTGATTTGTGCTTTTTCCTGGTTACATATACTAGTTCGTGGTCGCTTATACCCCAGCTTCTAGTGCCCCATTTTGTGGCATGGTTTGAGTTGGTTAATATTAGGTCTATTGTTGAGCTATTGGTGCTTAGCCTTGTGTTTTCAGTGATGAGCTGCTGCAGGCCTAAGATCTTGATGGTGGTTTGCAGCATTAGTTTATTTTTGTCATTGCTGCTGTAATTCACATTGAAGTCCCCTAGCACAAAGATTTCTGCATTTGTTGATTTTTTTACAGTGTTTATGCTCTTTTCTAGTTCTTCAAGGGATACTTCAATTTCACCTGACGGTGGCCTATAGAGGCTCGCTATGGCTACATTTGCTTGCTTTTCATTTTTTATTAGGCACCATAGTAGCTCTATGTGCTCATTTGAGAGATTTGTTGGTTTTAGCTTTTCAGTGTCTAGGATTTTGGTGGCTTTGCAGTAAATGGCAACCCCTCCACCTTTCTTTGTTTGGTTCATTGCATTAATGTGCTGTCTGTCATTACGTACAAGCCTATATCCGTCTATATTGAGGGTGTTGTTTTGGTGTTTGTCAGTGAACCATGTCTCTGATAACGTTAGTACATCTAGATTGTCTTTTTTTAGCTGCATTTTTATTATGTCTATTTTATTGGATGCACTCTGGCAGTTTAGGTGGGCGAAGTGTGTGCCCCTTCCCAGTTTGCATTCAATCTCTTCTACCATATTTATTTTACTTTAAATAATATTTTTAGGATAGTGGTTGCTTGATTTCCCGAGTTTTTGATTTTGTTTTGATTTTATTTTGGCTTAGTGATTGATGGATTCGGGATGTATGTGCTGGTGCATACAGCACACATGGCCCCTTTTGATAGATAGTCATGCATACCTCCATTACTTTTACCTGTGCGCATAGAGGAAGACATGAACATTAAAGTGTGTATTAGTTGTACCTGATTATACTTATGATTTAGGGTTTGGTTAGTGAAATTTATCAAAGTTTGTGATACTTATGTTTTGGAGCCCTGGTGCTCTTTCGAGTTCTCCGTGATGCTTTTGACAGCCTGGCATTGACATATCTGGCAATTGGTATGCTTGCCAAAATTAATTTGGCATGTCTGTAGTTAAAAAATTTAATATCTCCAAAGTTAGCCATTTATGGTCAAAGTTGCTTTAAAGTAAAGTAAGGTAGATTATAACCACCAACCTAATATATTTATCTCAGAAAATGACAGAAACTCAAATCCATCAGACTAAGCAACTTTAATATTGTACACACCAAACACGTCTTGTCCAAAAACGCACTACGATTCCTAAGAACTTTTGGAACCACTTTGATGGTCATGAAGGCGATAATTAAATTTTAGTGGTGTTATTGTTGTGAATATAAGTAGCTTCTGTTTGATAGTGGTAATTTTTCTAATCTTCTAATTCATCCTAATGGTGCATTTACACGACGCAACAAGTTGCGTACTTGTTGATGCCAAGTCGATGTTGATTTGTTCCACTCAACAAATCAACGTCAACTTCACCGGATGTGACAAGCTGACAGATGGCCAATTCAAGCTACACGTAATTCAGACTTATCAAAGTGTTCCCAATCAAAATATTCCAACTCACAATTGGCAAATTAAAAAAAATAGAAATCTACTTCTTACAATTGAAAATACTCAATATGTTTGTTGTTGTGCTACGTCCTAGCAACATCTAAGGTCATATCAGGATGGGTACCCACTTGTGACCAGTGCGCAATCATGGCGACGTTATAGTGCTTCCCCACTGGGAGATCAGGCCGCAAGCACCATGACCTGATATCCCACCCAGTCATATTATCCTTACACTGAGCCAACTAGTCCTTGCCATATCATAATAATGCCGAGCGCCTGGCTAGGAAGCGACAAGTATCCATTTTTAAGTCATTGGTTTGACTCGACCAGGGTTCGAACCCACGGTCTACCAAAACGGGATACGGACGCTCTAACTCATTCGGCCAGAGTTTGCGTAAAATAACAAATTGTTAACGAGCACCTTTTTGAGGACACATCGACCCCGATAACACCTGGGACTAAGATGGCGACGACTTCGTATCATATACAGCGTCTGTTCATCAATCTTGATCATTGTATTCTATAACTGGATAGGGAGTTTAGTATTGGTATAAAAATACACACACACAAACATTGCCCCAGAAAGCCCACGGAAATAGATGTGAAATGTCAATGGGTTATTATTCAAATATATATATATGTAAAAGCTGTTAGACTGAGTTAGAGAAAACCCTAATTTTTGTTTGTTATTTGTACTTTCACCTTCCAAGCTTTCAGCCTCTAGCTATATCAACAGCTGTGTAAAATGAGTGCTAATTAACGATCTCTTTTAATTTAAATAATATACGCTAGTGCAGTTCCGGTTAACGCTAAAACAGTTAGTGCAATTGCAAAAGCCATTATTTCATTATAAGTGTCCTAGCTACACTATGAGTGTCACATATCAATAATTGATTGATAATAGCAGCTCTTAATCAGCAGTGCATGCTGGCATTAAACGTAAATAAATAACTAAACAGATGTGGACATAGAAAGATAGGGGGAGAGAGAAAAAGAGAGAGCGAGGTCCATACGTCCATTCATTTTAATAAGTTAAAAAAGAAAGGCATTTGATACTTTTAAATAACGTGCGATGAAGCCACTCTAGCCCTAGCACCCCATTGGGCTAGTCTATACCCACAAAATACTAGGATACTTTCCCAAATCATGAAATTGGTTCCTACATTTTTGACTAAACATAATTCAATAATTTCCAGTATTACCATACGTCATCATTTTCCAGGATCAAGAGCCACAATTTTATATTAAACCTATTTAAGTATATAGCTTTAAACAATTATTTAAAGTGTTACTTAATTCGGGCTGATTAAACATGCATATATTATGATATATATATGAAAGAACAAACCATCACCCATTTCCATAACCTTCCAAACTTTAAAGAAAAAGCTATATTTTCAAATATGTTCAAATGAGTGGAAAACTCGTGAATTTACTAAACCTCTCAGTTTTCAATCGTAAGCATTTCCCACTGCTCAATCCAGCAGAGTTAACATGCAACTGGGAAACTATTAGCCTTCCAAAAAGATTGAAACCAGTGATACCAAACCAGTATATAACTACAGTGATAGAAATAAGCAACATTTTTCACTTGTCCATAGGACAAGTCTGGTGTGATTTTTGCTTGTCCGCCTGAATTTTCACTTTTCCACAGTACTTATCTGAATTACGGAATGATTCCATTATTTATATTCGAATAAGTCCTTATGTGTTATACAGACCTGCCTACACTGAAATTCCTATTTTGGGTACTCCAATGAAAAATATTGTGTGCATTCCAACAAAATTGTGTACATTCCAAAAGTACATTCAATTTTGTTTGTACGGTCCAATTCTTTTTCTCACTTGTCCAACGGAAAAAGCTCAGGCCATATTCTGCTTGTCCGTACCTAATCTCACTTTGTTCAGACAAGCTCTTATTTCGAACACTGAACTATATTAAACATAAATAAAAGGTCATTGCCGTGTGCCCCACAGTCCAGCTTAAAAGACCGCTACAAACATGAA
Source organism: Branchipolynoe longqiensis (assembly GCA_030323885.1). Classification (NCBI taxonomy): domain Eukaryota; kingdom Metazoa; phylum Annelida; class Polychaeta; order Phyllodocida; family Polynoidae; genus Branchipolynoe; species Branchipolynoe longqiensis. The sequence goes on from CM059186.1 coordinate 27,051,593, forward strand.
ATCATCGCTGCCGAGTGCTTGTTATATAAGATTCCACAGGGTTCATGTCATCCTAAAGTACCTCCTGATAATGATCTGTACGTAAGCAAGATGTCCTAGTCCCACCATTGATCACTGAGGTCATGGTGGCGCCAATTACTGGGAAGACTAGATACCAAGTGCTAAACAAATATTTGCCACCTCATGGGCATGCGAGTCTGAAAATGCACTAAAAATGCACTATCAGTTCACATTCTCAGCGATGTAGATATTCACAGTTTATGATGCTACCGTATCGGTTGAAGCAAACTCAGTTAAACAAAACACTTATTTGTGTTTGCAATGAATACTACGTTGATCTATTTCCACCCTTTAAAAAAACCCTGTACACCCCTCCCCAAAATAAAACCCACCAATAGTAGAAGTTGTGAAAAATAGTGGATTCAATGTGGGCATCCAGCAGGGAAACAAAATCACTCGAAAATATCCATTTTCCTAGAATACTAATGGTTTGCAATAATTTTTGTAGGGGTCTGTATGCAAGGAGCAGTGAAATGAGGGAGAACCAACTGTCCATGATTTAAATTTCTCTTGCTCAATCAACGCAATACATTAATATTTTTTAAATGGGTGAATTTTGTTACTCCATCGATATACTCCACCCTCTTTCCTTGTCTAAATTAGAGACTTTCAAATCCGTGTGTACGGTTCCTCACACCTCGCTCCATAGGAAAAAGTTGACAATAAACATTTTTTTTCCCCATGTTTTATGTATCAACAGTACAAATGTTGAATGGTAATTCAAATGTTTAAGATCAACATTCTGGTAGGTCATTTTCAAGGAAAAAAGATGTGACAGATCAGCTGAGAAAATTCCTCACAGGTCACCAAACTTTGAGAGCTTGTCCCCGCTAATTGGTAAATGTCACCCATATAAAATTAATATAATATGGTTGGTAAACATGTTATCTGTGTGGGTGCCAGGCGATTTTTTGTATGTGGTGCGATTTGAGAGTTATAGCACTTTTTCTGACACTCTCCCCTGCCTTGTGCCAATTGGCATTCACGCCTCGGCGTAGCTGAGATGAGATATCAGGTCAAAAGTCCTGACCATATAAACCAATGTAGTTACTGTGAGGTAAATAGCCCATTTTTGGGGTACATTATACACCCTAACTTTACTTCTACTTGACATATTAGGTCCATCCATATTTCAAATTATAGGTCTTAAAGTGCTTTATCAGAATACATTTGGGCCCGGCAAAAGACACCAACTTCACAGTATAATAATGAGTATTTAGATTCTTTGCATATACTGTACTACTACTTACTAGACTAGTACTAGCCTAACTAGGCTTCATACCCGTTGGTTGCACTATTAAACACAATGTCAATGATGCACATATTTAAAAAAAAATAACTAACAATTTAAAAAAAACAGCTGTAGGTGTAAAGCTTGGCACCAGCTAGAGAAGGAGTATTCACCACGTCTATTCTATTATATGGGACCTGTCCCACTGACACTGGTGGCGAAGCCAACAAACGAGACCAAGCTAGGGTCACGCCAACTTGTCTCGGCCGAGTTTAGAAGCTGCTTGTGAAGCATTAACACTTTTAAATTGTAATAAAACTAGTATACTCACTAAATGCGTGTTCCATGTATCACAAAGTATCACCATTGGACGAAAGTTGAGAATGTATTACGGATAAAATGGGCTAAATACTTGGGATTCCATGCCCTAAGTTGAGTGTTCCACTTGGTCGGCCATGCCGCCTCGATCTCGTTTGACCTCAATACTCTCAAAGACCACCTAATGAGCTTCAGCAATGACTAAATAAACGAATGCAGTTTAGTAAAATCATGATGAAGTATTACAAGTTGAACAAGCACAAGCTAGAATATATACTTTAATTAGTATGTTATTTGGGGTATTTAAATAGTGTGTTCTCTTGTAGATTTGAGACTATTTCTCACGTGGAGCAGTGTTGACAGATGAGCGGTCTGATGTTCTACCAAACGAAATGAATGTTTGAATCACTTTGTCTGCTGTATCATTATTGGTGTCCGTGTTCTTCATATTAACTATGAAAAATCTATCAGAATCGGAATTTCGGGAGCTGTTATGCCTCTTGGATTTACCGTACGAACACAATGAACATGACGCATGTGTCACTGTTTCTGAGCAGTCAACGTCGATCTCACCGCCGACGTCGCGGGCGGTGATCGGGACGTCGGCCGTGATACCAAGTGTGCAAAAACATAGTCGCAAGCATGGACATTCGCAGACAAGACTTAGTGTTGGACAGTTAGTGGTAATTGAATTAAAGATCATTATCGAAAAAGTTATGATCTGCAAGTAAGTTGTTATTATATAGTAGAACACCTGTTGTCTTATTTAAGTACTACTACTAGGCTAGATACAAGATTCACCCCGTACTGCTGCAGTACTGCCAGTAGGTACCGGGTGAATCTTTTATCTACTACTACTAGTACTAGGCCTAAGGCTAGCCTAAGCAAAATAACTGTACACCGACTTGCGACTACACTATTTTGGGTTTCATTTGTGACATTTATACCCAAGTCACACGAGGCCTGCGTTCGCTTCCGATCGATTCACGACGTCAAAACTTCCTCCTTGTGCCCTCCTTACGCCCTCATTGAGTGCTGTCGCTGTGAAGACGCCAACCTCCCGGAGTCCATTTCAGAAATTTTGGACGCAAGGAGGTTGCTGCTGCTTCACGTGCAACCTCCTTACGTCCTGTTCCGGCGGCGCCATTAAACAGTGGTTGGCGACCTGGCGCCGCCAGGTCGCCAACCTATGGGTTGGGGAGTTGGCGCCGACCTAGCAGCGCCAAAATATGCAATGCCGTGCTCACCGGGTGGTAGGCAGTATGGCGCTGCCCTGGTGCCGCCCCGGCCCTGATACGACGCTCCCCGGCACTGATGCGGCGACAGCCCGGTGATGCACTGGGGCTGCCCTGGCGCCGACCACGTATTTGAATCAATGTATCGAATGGGATGCTGGGAGGTTGGCGTCATTTTGGGCGTAAGGAGGTTGGAGGCGAATGCTGGGTCTCGTGTGACTGGGGTATTACATACTTTATCAAGTTTATGTCCAAGTGCCTACTTTATGGATTTTTTGCCCCCAAAGGCCAAACAACTAGAATGCATCACATTCTTTTATCACCAAAAGGCTGCAAAATGCTGTATAATAGCTTTATTAGAACCCTAGATAAGATGTTTTAACGGTTCAGAAATCAGACCCTCTTGCCTATAGTAAGTAGCATTACAAAGTATTATAAAATTGTGACGACGAAAAACAGTGTGACTTTAGAGCGACTGGCAAGTGGCGGCGGCGGATTTCCATGTGTCTAATGGCCCTGTCACACTATGACGTAACGCGCCAGCATAGGGACAACGTGAAAATAAATTTAACACGTCAAATTTCTCGGCGTAATATGCAAATACGGGCCGAAGTTGGACGTCAATGCCGTGTAGTTGACATGAGCGTAATGTCGGTAAAGCGTAGTGATAACGTGGTTCAATGAGAGAGGACAAAGGAATTATGCTCATGGTACATTATATACGTTATTCGATCGCCAGAACTATGTGTCATATGTTACATACGTCACGACACGGTGGAGAAACACTAAACGTACGTTAGGCATACATTATCCATACATTGTCATTACGCGGACTGTACGTTCCCACTGCCTTTGAAGTAGGTCAACATAGTGCAATGTCGTGAGCAGCGTTTGACTAGCGTATGTCTAACATACATCAACGTACGCCTAATGCATACATAACGTATGGCGAATGTAAAATCCTCATGTTGTCCAATGTTGTCGTACGTTGAAAGTTTTGGACATGTCCAAAACCTCGACGCGTGCTGGCATAACTCGACGTAATTCGACGTCTGCCTAACATAAGCATGACGTAACCCGCCGTACCTCAATGTAATGACGAAACGTCGGCATACGTTGGCTTGTTACGTCATTGTGTGACAGGGGTATAAGCAGGGTGACACAAACTTGCGGAACGTGAAAACACAAGTGCGGAAATTCAGATCGCTCTGAAACTTCACATATTAATAGTTAAGACATTAAAGTTGCATAGTCCAATGGTTTTGAATTTCTGTATTTTTTCTGAGATAAATATATTAGATTGATCACTAGTATCTACTTTACATTAGTTCAAAGTTACTTTTATTTTAAATAGTAAACTTTTGAGATATTTTGAGTGCAAACATGTAAAATTAGTTTTGGCATGCTTGCCAAAACTCTGACACCATAGACTTCTGCAGTAACAGGTTCTGTTAAATTGACTCAGTATTGCCTTCTATGCAGAAACAAATGCTTAATAAGTGCATCAGTATCTAAGTTAGATATGTAAAATCAATTCTAGATAATTGGATTGGTTTTGAAAATTTGATATTTCATCGCACTATGCAGATTTAAATAACCAGTCTCCCCAGAAGCGAAAAAAGGTCTGCTAAATAGCAAGAGTGTCATAATGTAGGGAAAGTTACCTTCAACTTCGGGAACTGGTTATCTGTCAATTCCTGTTGGATTTTGATCAGACAAAAAAAAACTAGAATCTGTCAAAGTTAGTGTGCTTCAAAATGGTAACATTCATACCCTATTTTGAGCAGAGCTAATTTCTTAAATCCGGATTTGGGCGAATGATGAAAAACGAAGTGCTGAAAAGTGCTGATGTCACAGCACAAGTTTAGCGAGACCGGAAAGCGCGGAAGATGTCCAAGTGTCTATATAAAGTAACATTGATATTCATAATCATGAAGAATTATAATATTAGGGCTTTACGTTCTAGCAACATCTACGGTCGGTCTAGATAAAAGAGTCACCTCTGACCCGACTCCTGCTACTGTAGCACGGTGAATCTTTTATCTACGGTCGGTCATACTAGGACGGGTACTGTCTCGCGACAGTGCTCAATCATTACTGCTTGATAGTGTTGCCTGACAGGGATACATTATTATGACACCAGTAGTGTTGGTAGAGCGCAGGCGTCGTGTGCGGAAGGTCGGGAGTTCGGTTCCTGGTCGAGTCAAACCAATGACTTATAAAACTGATACTTGTCAGTTCCTAGCCTGGCACTTCACATTAATAGGATAGGGCAAGGACTGGATAGCTCAGTGTCAGGATAATGTGACTGAGTGGGATATTGGGTTATGGTGCCAGTGGCCTGATTTCCCAGTGGGGCAGCACTATAAAGTCACCATGAGCGAGCACTGTCACAATATGATCTCAGATGTTGCCAGGACGTAAAACTCCAACAACCAACTAATCTGCATAGCCTGGTGGCGCCATCTTGGTGCATCTTCCTCGCATGGCACTCGCCTCACGCCTGTACACTTACTAACAAATTATGAAACAATATATATATGTTTGTGGGTCTCCGCAAACCCTTCCATGAAACAATTCATGACTGCTTCACACAATTAACAGTGTAATAACGTTCAGTCCTCTGCTTCTTGTCACCACTGGTTTTATGCCACAATGCACCATTGCGTCCATGTGTTTCGAGTTCCGTGGTACCTTATACCCCTGTCACACTACGACGTAACGAGCAAACGTAAGGCTGACGTGATCACGTTTCGTCATTACATTGACGTACGTTGGGTTACGTTATTATGACGTTAGACTGACGTCGAGCTACGTCACGTTACGTCGTGTGATGTCGGCGCGCCTCAAAGTTTTGAACCTGTTCAAAACTTTCGACGTAACTCGAACGTAAGGGTTTACGTTCGCCATACGTTCTGTACACGTTCGGCAAACGTCAATGACGTTAAACTGACATTAGTCAAACGCTGCTCACTACGTTCCACTACGTTGACCCACATTAAACCCGGTGGAAACCCTCCACGCGGTGTAATGGGAACGTCAGGAGAACGTACGTTCAACGTTTCGCCACCGTGTCATGACGTATGTAACATCACGTAACGTAGTTCTGACGATGGAATAACATTCATAACGTTCTGTGAATGTAATGAAGTTGTCCTCTCTTGTTGAATGACGGTATCACTACGCTTTACCGACGTTACACTCTCGTCAACTACGCTGCATCCACATTCAACTTGTGCCCATATTTGCATACTACGCCGAGAAGTTCAACGTTCTTCACGTTCTCCCTACGCCGACGTCGTTACGTCGTAGTGTGACAGGGCCTTTAGGAAGGACGGTAGATACAATTCACCACTACGCAGAGTACTCATACTACTGTAGTACGGGGTGAATCTTTTATCTAGAAGGACGAAGGCTGTGACCCAGCAACCCCCAACTTCCGCCCTGTGAGCTGAAGCTGCGACTCGACATGCTGGGCCGCAGGTTGTCCTTCCTCTTGGACCAGCAGACCTCAAAATAGCCGTATCATATTTCGTTAACTGTAGTGCTAAGACTGCAGTAGAGAATGCATGGAATTATCCAAACCAGGACATTTATCTAGACCTGATCCTACATACATATTCAACTTAGATATTAGTTCACAGAGGGAAAAATACTAAGTCAACTTAACTGAACATCTCACTTTTAAACAAAGCATGTGTTGTCCAACATTTTGAGGTGCATTTTAAAATTCATTTAGCATATTTTCATTTCAATTTTCTCCAGAGTTAACTATGTATAATAAATGTTACTTCAAATTAAAGTACGGTAGATTATATCGATCATGAAACTATAACAGAAACTCAAAACCATCGGGTTATCCTGATACTGTCCTGACCAGTCCTTGTTCTATCTTAGTAATTCTGAGCGTTAGGGTAGGTAGCGACAACTACCAATTTGATATAAGTCATTGGTTTGACTCAGCTGGGATTCGAACTCCCGACCTTCCGCACGGGAAGCCTGCGCTCTACCGATTCGGCCACAGCGTCCGGTCACCACCGGAAGATGAGGTTATGTGCGTGTATGGGGGAAGGGGGGGGGGAGGGAGGTGGGAATCCTACTTCAATATTTGTTGTTGTTTTCTACTTAGACAATGAAAATAGACTTCTAAGTGGGTCTACGAATTAAGGGTATACTGTCTATGCACTCTTTAGATTAGTTACATCTCAGATTGCCAGTTTTTATCCTCTTAGTTTCATCGTCTATGTACTAACCCTAATTTGGTGTAATTGAAACATACCAGAGGCAATGTGCGGCATGTGGAAAATTAGCATAGCTTAAATGCCTATGACTGGAGGTGTGTGTGTGTGTTGGAGGGGTCCTCAGGGGATAAATGAATGGTCTGTGACCCTGACCTGTAGGTTAGGCTGTCACGGGACTAATAATAAGTAATATAGTAATAACTACAGAGGTGTAGATTAAACATATTTCTACACACTGCCTTCGTTTCGTCTTCACACTCACAATCAATACACTGACCATGACGATTTTAACTGATCCATATTTTACCATATAACCAGTCCTACATAATGAGATGTAAATTATATATATATATAAATATATTATACTCGCATATGACATATAATCCAGCGTATATATCATGCGGTGATCGTATCAAATTATCAATTTAATGTATATAATTTGAGGGTCGTTCTCTGAAACTGGGTACCACATATTTGGATTCCATATTATGTTGGACATAAATCTTCTTTTTGTAATAGCAAGTCAAATAATTATTGTTGACTTTTGTTATTAAGTATGTTAGTAATACTATGTCTATCCCACAAAACGCATCAAAAGTATGTTTATATGATTTTGTGCTATAGTGAAAATGAAATCTTACACATTTACACTCAAATTAACACAAACATTTTTCAAATTTGTTTCAACTTTTTTCTTGTAAGACATCATTTTGTTTGCTTCACTGTAATCAAAGACATCTACTTTGAATGAATTGTGTACGGTGAAAAATTATGTTATGGATGTGTTTAATGTCCATGGTACATAGGACATATTTTCTTATTGTTATTCTTTATAAGATCAAAATCAAAAAGTGAAATAGCTTTTTATCAACTCTGACACATACACAGCATGTAAAGCTTCATATGAATATGGATTCTGATATTATTTGGAATGTTTTTTTTGTTATTATTTGTGATACTTTCAATTTTCGCTTCCATGTAACAAAAATGTTACGGTACCCTGCTTCAGAGAACGAATATATATATTTAGCATTCTTTGATTAAGGAAGGGACATTATTTCAATCGCGCACAATCGGTCATCCTGAATCCACTGCTCCTTGCTCTATATAATTAATGCAGAGTGTCATGCTAGGTAGCGAAAAGTATGCATTTTTCAAATTATTGGTTTTACTTGGACGCGGTTAGAATGTTCATACTTTATAGGAAGCACTGTATTTACGCAATGCAAAATGCTGTACATGTTTGTACATATTTGTACTAAGTGAGAGTCATCGTGGGCGGGTAGATTTCAAATGGGGCACAGTCTTCGGGTGTCAACCCAATTGAAATCACTCCACCCACCCACTTTGATAAATTACATACGGCTAGATGCATATAGTAGGTTGATAATTCTCATCCACTTAACTTACTTTAGTTTGAATTTATTTATTGTTTTCAAATTTAATCAAAATAAATTTATCTGAAGTCAAAACATACCAAATTAATGTTTGTGTGCACGTCAAAACGCTGGACCCCATAGGCTGCAGTAGTAACAAGTTATATTAAATTGACATAGTACCCGCTTCTATGCAGAAACAAATGCTTAATATAATAATAAGTGAATCAATGTCTACTAAGTTGGTTATGCAGGAGCGGATTTTGGAAAGTGCTTTGGTTTTGACAAGTATATGCTTTCAGCGGACAGTGCTGTTTTAAACACCACTGTCCTGGTCTGTGATCACCAACCCTACTGGGAAATAGAGGTGGGTGTGGGCGGGTGCTTTGGAAATGTATCGCGACTTGTACAAATTTAGACGTTCAGCAGTAAATTACATTTACTTAGTATTCCTTTTCCTGCAGCAACAATTAGTGCACCAGTGTCTAGGTTACGCGATTTAGTTTTGATCATTGATGCTTTCATCGGATTATGTAGTTTAAAATAAATGCTCACTGCGATAAACACCACTTTACTGGAATAATATATAAGTATAATTTGTGTTGCGACCCCCATCACAAAAAGTAAACATCGGCTATTGGTGGGTCATGAATAGTGTATAGTAATACTATAGCATGCTGTTTAAGGCCGGTTCCCACCTCCCGTATAAAACCTAAAACTGAGTTTTAAGTCGCGAATCGGAAGGCTCTGGTGTGAGAGGGGGGTCACACACCTAAAGACTGAAAACGACTAAAACTCAAACTTTGTCGCGAAATGGGAGGTGTGTGCCGGGTTTGATAAGATTCGAAAAATGAATCGGGAAGTTTTAGTCGGGAAACAGGATGGGTCGGGTTGTAACGGGAGGGGGGTCACGCACCTAAAGACTAAAACTTAGTCGGGAAACGGGTCGGGTTGTGACGGGTCCCATCGGACAGTCAGTTTTAGCGCGTGAATCATATACGGGAGGTGTGTACCAGGCTTTAAGTATAGTATTGTAGATGCGCATGTTGCAATGGACATACCTTTCACCCACATGCTCTGGAAAATGATTGGAAATGTGAGAATTGACACTGAAATGTACGTCCCCCTTCCCCCCCCCTAATACCCACACTATCATTATAATTTATATGATGCATCTCCCCCTTTTCAAGCCAGAAAATAATCAACATTATATAGTACTAACTGGGGAGGACGAAATGGCAGGCGGCTTTAGATAACTTACTCGCTGATGCTCCTGTGTAGATTCATGCTTACTCGATGACATTGCCATTCACGAAACAGATATGAATCTATCTTTTGTTGTCATTGGTACTCCTCGAACCCACTAATTGATGCGCAGTTACTCCTTATTCGTGCGGATTCCTAATGCCTATAGCATCCCCTCCACAGTCCGTCTTACACCTCGTTGTCCCGTACCACATCTGGTGAGAACGCCGTGACCATCTGGCAGTTTCCAAGGTGACAGGACGCCGCTGACCGTCAAGGTCAAGTGCCATCGTTTATGTGCTGCAGAAGGTCGTGTATGATGGGTTGGTTGTGTCGTGGAGTTATGTGATGATGCTGATCAACCTGGTGCGATCTACTCGCGACTGGTGTGTTTTATGGCCATCATACCTGACATGGCGACATGTCCCAGCTGTGGCTAGCTTAGGCCTACTCTGTGTTGGTGTCATGTGAAGCTCTCAGTCAATATTGTCAGTGCCATCCAACAATAAAGATGCGCACATGTATACTCTATTCCAGGGGTGTTTCAACATTTTCAGTCACTGTCGTAGATTTTGATTTTGTTTGTTGTTTTATGTCCTAGCAACATCTAAGGTCATATCAACACAGATACCGACTTGTGACAGTGTGCACTCATGGAGACTTTATAGTGCTGCCCCACTGGGAGACCAGGCCACCAGCACCATGACCTGATATCCCACCCAGTCACATTATCCTGACACTGAGCCAACCAGTCCTTGTCCGCTCCTAATAATGCCAAGCACCTGGCTAGGAAGCGACAAGTTATAATTTTTAAGTCATTGGTTTGACTCGACCAGGGTTCGAACCCACAAACCCATGGGTTCGGATCCCCCAATCTCCCAAAACAGTAGACGGACGCTCAACTCATTCGGCTATCCCGTCTCGTCCAGTTGTACATCAACGTACATCAATGTATATCAGCATGAGGTTAGGTTAAAAGTTACATAGTCCGATGGTTTTGAGTTTCTGTCATTTTATGAGATAAATATATTTAGCTGATCATTATGATCTATCTTACTTTAGTTTGAAGTAACTTTGCTTTAAACTTAGTGAAATTTGAAGTGAGATCATGCAAAATTAAATTTGGCATGCTTTCCTAAACTCGCCCCCATAAGCTTCAGTAGTAACATGTTTTGCTAAATTACCTCAGTACGCCCTTCTATGTAGCGTCACATCATTCAAATGCTTAATGACTGTACAAGTATCTAATAGTCCTGTCACATTACGACGCTTCTCGCCAACACGCGTCGACGTATGTGAGTTTTGGGTGGAACGTCGGGACACGTCAGGAAGCGTTACGCGCGCATTGGTACACGTTGATGGACGGCGAGGATCGGCGGTGCGTGTCGAGGCGCGTCAAAAGTTTTGTGCTTGCGCCAACGTTATGGGGACGTTAGGTGCACGTCGAGATCCGTTGGACGCGTTGGAATAACGTTATGCAAACGCTATGCTTGTTGCTTTGTTGTTTTACGTCCTAGCTACATCTAAGGTCATATCAGGGCGGCGCGCCAACATTTAGTTTTTTTCTCACACGTTGATATACGTTACGACAACGTCGGCCGCACACTACCAACACGTTCCGCTGACGTCAAACTTTTTCTCACCGCGCCGAAAAGTTTGACGTTTCTCGACTTTTTTGCGCATTGGCAGCGCGCCGGCGAGAAGCGTCATAATGTGACAGGGCCATTAGTTTGATAGCTATGGGCAGATTTAGATAAGGGTTCAGCTTTTGAAAATTTGATGCTTCCATCGGACTTGTGGTTTAATATATTGTTGATATGAAATAAGCCACCACTGTTATCTTCTGTTGCAAATTGTTTATTCGTACTACTTTGTGTGGAGGGGATAGGTCTGGAAACAAAAAATTTGTTCAACCGTGAAAATGTTGAAAACTGTGGACGATAAAATCCATCCAAGATCCTTGACTAGCTATATAAGGGTCGCTTACATCACTGACCCAATTAAGTATGGTAGCAATCCTGATTCACAACGCGTAGACCCATTTAAAGGGACTGTAACATGACAAATACATTACTTATTCACAATTATCAAGATCGAATATGACTAGTCAAAGATTGTATATTTTGAAACTACCCATTCTACGCCGTCCTGGTGTGACCTTAGATGTTGCCAGGACGTAAAATTCCAATAACCAGCCAAACAACGTATTCTAGGGGAGTTATTTAGCGTTTAAATGAGGCTACGGGTCTCATTGGCTTAGCAGACGGGATGCCCGAACGAATTGAACAATCGCTTCCCGTGTGGCAGGTCATGGTATTCGAACCCATGGGGCGTAATCAATTAATCAACTCTGGTCACCCGAGCCACTTTTTGGCGCATGCGCACATCCTACAGACTCCGGTCGAATAATCGAATACGCTTCTCCGTGCTCAGGTGGACAATTTAAACAAACAATTTTGTAATAACCGACAAAACTACTGCAAAATAGGATTTAAAGTATTTTATGATGGCCTAGTTTAGCTATATTTCCATTTCATTAATCTAAGTTATTCTTTTTAAAAAACCTGTATGACTGGTACTGGTAGCTGTTATCCTGCAAGACGGTACCAGTGCAAATGTGACGTCATCGCTCATAGCCAACCCCAGCTAGGAGGTGGGTTACTTGGGTCGGATCGTTTTGCACACGGCACATGTATTTGTCGACTCTACTTGCAGTGTTCGATTTGAAATTCTGACAACTCGGGTGACCCGAGTCGCTCGGATCGTGTTAATCGATTACGGCCATGGTGTTCAAACCCTAGCCGAGGCACACCAATGACTATTGATACTTGACGCTACCCAAGCTGATGCTCGGCACTCCTAGGATAAGGCAAGGAGGAAGACCAGTTGTGTGAAATTCAAATTCCCCATGCTTATTAAAGTTGCATGGTCCGATGGTTTTGAATTTCTGTCATTTTCTGAGATAAATATATTAGGCTGTTCACTATAATCTACCTTACTCCAGTTTGAAGTAATTTATTATTTTAAATGGCTATCTTTTGAGATATTTGAAGTGCAAACATGCTAAGTTAATTTTGGCAAGCACACCAAAACTGTGACACCATAGGCTTCTGCAGTAACAGCTTCTATTAAATTGACTCAGTATTCCCATCTATGTCCCTACAAATACTTAATAAGTGCACCAGTATCTGAGTTAGATATGTAGAATAAAATCTAGATAATTGTTTTGGTTTTGAAAATTTGATGATTCATCGGACTATGCAGCTTTAATCAACGAATGTAATACTTTTTTTTAAAGCTGTGACTATTAGTGTCATTACAATGGCTTATTGCCCATGTAACTAAGGGTTTAGAATTCTTTTTATTGAACTATCACAATCAATTGGACATCATATTACGGCATAAGGGAATGCAACATTCTTGGTTTTTTTCCATTGGGGTGAGGGTGAATAGATTCTTTCCCTTTCCAACTCTTGAAGTTGAACGTCCAACATTTCATTACTTTAGACGCCGTGGTCGAGGTGATGGATGCCATCAACATAGTGGACACCACTGACATGAATCTTGTCAGCATAGTGGTTGTCGCCAACATCACAGCCCCAATCATAGCCCTAACTAATGTTGTATTCACTACCATTTAAGTCTATTTTGTCCGAATTGGTTACGAACACACAGACAAACAAACACACACACATTCACTTTTATTTATATAGATTAACTTACTTACAGATTAACTTACAGATCCTCTTCTGGCTGATCTAGGCCCTATTGGGCCTCTAATGCCAGCTCGTTATGATACAAAAAAAGGACTATTTTTCTTTGCACACATACAGAGGTCAACGGAGCCCTGAAGTCATGATTGTGGGTGTCCTCTCCTAATAAACTTAAAGAAATTGAACCTTCTGTGGGAGAGCCACCACAGACTCATGCGGGAGGTCAGCGGGACCAAGTGGTCCTTAGCCGCTGCCGTATTGGCCACTCGTGGCTTACACATGCTTTTCTGCTCAAGGGGGAACCTCCCCCTGAATGTATTGGGTGTCAGTCCCCACTGACACTCAAACACATTTGACTAAGTTGTGTTGATTTTTTTGCCCTGCGCCAACGGTTCTACACTGCAGACAGTATGCATGACCTTTTTACTAAGGTAAAACAGGAAAACATTTTAGCCTTTTTGAGGGCAGCTGGACTGTACCACCTCATATAGTTTACTAAATAGATTCTATCAATTATTAATAAAACTTTTCTTTTTCTATGGGAATTTGTTTCCCTTGACCACAAATATATGATTGTGAGCTTTCTAATTTAATGAGTGTCTATTGGCACATAATTGATTGTCTGCTTTTACATGTAAAAGCGATGGTTTGAACAAAAAACAAACATTTCTCGCCGTGAATATGGCCTATGCTGCCGACACGGCGTAAAGCAACCACCAATAAATCAATCAATCAAACCTCTCCAATGTCTATCCAGCCTTCTCTCAAATGCTTCTACCATAGGTGTTTCAACCACTTGGTCTGGAAGACTGTTCCATGGATATGTCACTTGAAAGAAAAGATATATATATATGGTCATCGCCGACATCATAGTCACAACCAATGTCACATTCATTCACCATTTAAGACTCTTTTGTCAGATTTGTATGCGAACACAAAGACAAACACACACATTCGCTTTTGTTTATATAGGATTTATAAATGATTACCTCCCGAACCTGCATCACTGACCCTGCTGTGTCTGATTGCAGTCCCCTTCCACAGGTAGAACTAGAGCGCCTTCTCGATAGCTTAGCTTCAAGCATCAAGCGCAAAGCGCAGCCAGCAGATGTTGCACAGCCATGGTTTGCCAATGTAGCGCAAGTAACGGTGGATATTATCTGGGGATTTCCTTGGCCACCAAAGCTACACAAGAAAGTTATCAAGGTGAGTAAAATGTATGCTGTAAATAATATAAAATGTATGCTCTACATATATCAGACTGTAAACCACCTTTATTAAGAGGTGCTATGATTAGGTTTTTAATGTTTTGTTTTTGTTGTGTGTATGGCTTCCCCCGTTTCTCATTATTTAGTAGATGTAATATTCACCCTGCCTACAAGTAGCGGTTAATCTGAGTAAAATCTGCTTTGGTGTGGATCAGATGTAAATAAGAGGTGGAGCTCCTGGTTTCATAATCCAGTATTGAAGTAGAGTTGATGAAATGAGAGAGAATACAACCCCCCCCCCCCACACACACACACACACAATCCATAAAAGATGGTTGTCACTAGATTAGTAAATGCTCTTGATTTGACTTTTAAAATCTATTAATCTGCATAAATTCTTCATTCCAAAAATAGCTATGATAAACAAGCGTTGGGAGCGTACATTTAGTATATTATATTGCAAAATCATCTGGTTATATTCATAACTCTGACTTTCGGTACTTTTTCTCTGGAGTTGTTTAGCAGCCCTGTCTTGCAGCCAGGGCTGCCGAGTAACTAATTATTTAGGTGCAGGAGACCTTTGTTTCTGCTATTTTAAGAATTTTTAATTTTTAAAGCGGCATAGTCCGATGAAAACATCAAATTTTCATAAACAAAACAATTATCTAGATTTGATTCTACATATCTAACTTAGATACTTGTGCATTTATTAAACATTTGTCACCACATAGAAGAGTGTACTGAGGCAATTTAATAGAACCTGTTACTGCCAAAGCCTATAGTGTTGTGTTTTGGCATGTTTGCCAACATTATTATTGCATGTTTCCACTTCAAATATCTCAAAAAGCTAGCCATTTAAAATAAAAGTTATTTCAAACTAAAGTAAGGTAGATGATAACAATCAACCTCATGTATTTATCTCAGAAAATAACAGAAACTCAAAACCATTGGACTATCCAACCTCCTTTTTTTTAAAGCCAGAAAGAGTTCCTTATGGAATTCACCACATATACCTCTCTGCTCTACCTCTGCTTCTTTCATGTGAAGGTGATGGTAGAGATGGAACGACACGGCGGATCAGTCATAGAGTCGCTCCTCCACCCATGGATCAAGGTCTTCAACCAAGCAACTGTGCAGAAAGAAGACCTTGCCACGTGTATGTACATTGTCACTTTTTATCTAGTCTTTAAAAAAGAAAAGAAACACATTATTACCAAAAAGCCAGCCCTCCTTTTGACTAAAGGGGCTGTCACATTACCAGAGTTACTCCTAGATAGTTTTTTTTTATGGTGAGGTTCGAATTGCATAGGTCTATAGTTTTCAGTTTCTGCTTTTGATAACTATATTATGTTGATTAATATGGACATGTTGAGTATTTATGCTTACATCATAGATTTCCTGCGCATGCTCAAGCCTGGTTGACAGAAATAACTAGTAGCCCTAAGCATAGCTGATAGTTTTAGTAGCTGAATTATTGTGATAGTTGGGTAGTTTAGCATTTTGTTATATTTTAGTGTATGTATTTATTGGTATATGTATGGGTTGTTCTCTGAAACCGGGACCATATTTTTGGTTTCAATGTTACATTATTTATTAATTCTAATTTGTTTGTACAAGTCAAATAGGTATTGATTCCAATGCGTGTTAAGTACGTTAGCAATACTACAAAAAATCTGCTTTTTGATTTTGTGCTAAAATGGAAATGTGAAAATCTGCACATCGACAACATGCAACTACCCTTTTTTTTGTATCAACTTTTATTTTTGTAAGGAATACTTTTTGTTGCTTACCTGTACTCGATAAAATCTTGTTTGAATTTATTGTATGTGTTAAAATGATGTTACGAATGTGTGTTTGATTTCTATGTTACAATGAGTAATTTTAGCGTTTTGCTCAATGTGTATAAGATCAGAAAGTGAAATTATATATATTTTTTCAACTCTGGCATATGCAAAACATGGAAACCTTCATAGGAACATAGATTCTACTCTTATTGGGAATGTTTTCTGCTATTATCTTAAATGTTTTCACCTTGAGTTTCCATTTCACACATGTGGTACCCAGTTTCAGACGCAAAGCTCCAAGAAACTAAAACAATAGTCCAAATTTCCCACTCCATACCTGTAAGATATGAACGAACCCGTTGAGTTGTGATGAATAACTGAACTTATTATCCGGCGACGTCAACACGACAACTCCCCGTGACCTCCTCGTGACCTCCCGTACCTCTCGAGACCCATCGCCACCACCGCGCTAGCACGACAACACACATACACTACATCTCACTTTTCCTTTAAAAAGAAGATGTTTACATTCGTAATCAATAACCATGACACATGTCAATATCATGTTACTGAATGTACACAACCAGTCAGTATATGAAGGCTTCTCCAGCACAGTTGCTAATGTCGAGAGTGTTGCGGTCGAAGATACCAACGTTAGAAGCAAATCTGAAACCCAAATAATCCAACATCAAAGCATGGAACAAATCGTAAAAACTCAGAAGGCAAAAGATTACTTTGACAGACCGGGCAGGAAATGAACATGTGAAACTAAACGGGGGGATAAAGTAAGGTATCTAGATTATAAGAAGGAGTGGGTCTCAGGTATCGTTACACAACAAATAGGCAGGAAGGAAGAATTAATGAGATTGTGAATAAAGACACAAGCATAGAATAACGGAGAAACAGACGATTCTTGTTCAAATGTCCAGACATAACAGAGCGGGTCACAGCAGGCAAACCTAAATAAACAGCAGGAAACAAAACAAGGTACGAGCCGTACAAAACACGATATGGGAGGGTGATACGCCCTGTAATATAAATGAGGTGGTGGTATTAGTTAATGTAAGATATGAACGAACCCGTTGAGTTGTGTATGAGAACTGACTTTATTATCCGGCGACGTCACCACTACAACTCCCGTGACCTCTCGTGACCTCCCGTGACCTCTCGTGACCCATCGCCTCCACCGCGCTACGCACGACACACACATACACTACAATACCTAGTTTACTAAGACGGGTAATAAATGTCCGATACCCTAAGGAACTGCATCCATCTCTTTGTCCATCGGATGCGGTGGCCAAATCAGTAGGGCGCAGACTTCTCGTGTGGAAGGTCGGAGGTTGGAAATCCGGTCGAGTCAAAGCACTTACAAAATTGATACTTGTCGCTACCTAACCTGGCGCTCAGCATTACTAGGATAGTGCAAGGACTGGATGGCGGAGTATCAGGATAATGTAACTGAGTGGGAAATTGGGTAATGGTGCGGATGGCTTGGTCTCCCAGTAGGGCAGCACTAAATAGTCGCCATGAGTGCGCACTGTCACAAGTAGGTGCCCATCCTTATATGACCATAGATATTTCCAGGATGTAAAACTGCAACAAACAAATCTCCTTGTCCTGTGAAGCGATCACTTTACACCAAAGCCCTACTTAAGGTTGGTTGGTTGGAGATTTACATCCTGGCAACATCTAAGGTCATAGCAGGACAGCTACCGACTTGTGAAAGTGCGCACTAATGGCTACTTTATAGTGCTTCCCCACTGTGACAGACCAGGCCGCTAACACAATGACCTGATATCCCACTCAGTTACATTATCCTGACACTGAGCCAACCAGTCCCTGCCCTCTCCTAATAATGCGCCTGGCTAGGATGCGACAAGTATCAATTTTTAAGTCATCGCTTTGACTCGACTGGGGTTCGAAACCCATGACCTACCAAAACGGGGCACGGACGCTGAACTCATTCGGCCATCCCGTCTGATCCCTAATTAAGGAGTGCGTTTGCACCCAACCTGTTCCGTCAGGGTATGGCTTAGTGGAGGTGAGCGGCGTTGCTCGGAGGGTGGTCGGGCGGAACCTGCCTCTTGTCATAGCCGTGCTGAACACCAAGCTGGGGGACCTGCTGGAGGGTCATCGTGCATGGACATTGGAACGCCAGCAGTGGCTTTTACTGCTACTGAAAGTAAGCGGCACTTCACGCCCACCTCAACAATACTCAAGTAATCCTGGCTTAAGCTAAGATTCCATATATGCGGTATGTGAATGCGACAAAAAATGCAAACGCATGTAGATGCACAGTGTTTCCATATGTCCGGTTGCGAATTCGAATGCGAATGCATGGTCGGCAAAGAGGATCGCTGAATGGACCGATCAGTGCGAATGCGAATGGCATGCCGCATACCGCGTACATATGGAATCTTAGCTTTACTGTGTTGATATATTGACTAAAATGTAACTTGTGTTAATAGAGCAATCTCCAACCTTACTGTGGATCTATTTATTAAAGTCTTAAATTCTGTGGATTGCGCAATCTCCACCCTTGCTGTAGATCTATTTATTAACGTCTAAATTCTGTTAATAGCGTTCTTTCCATCCACACCTTTACTCGTTCGGTTTCTTTCCATATTAGTTCTGTGTTGTCGCTTTAGGTGGCGCTGCAGTTGTTCCAGCAACTTCCAGCAGAGGTTGGGCAATTGGCTTATGGTGCAGAACACTCTTCTACGTTTGAGAGTTTAGTCTCCTACATCATCAAACTGCTGGCTTCTACGGTGAGTTCAGTGTGTCTACATATACTTTGTGAATACATTTCAGTGTATCCAACCGCCCAGTGGTAAAGTACCAGTTGCATCTAACAGGAACTGCTTTCCATTAGGCCAAATAAAATAAACAGTTTGTGATTGTACTTTTGATCACACAAATCAGGGTCGGGTCAGCGGTTTTAATTTCAATTTTATATATATATATTTTAAATATTGGACCACCTTAGACTGATAAAAGGATTACATGTCATTCATGTACACATCACAGTGTTTTCCGTCAAACAATGAACACTGTATTCTCATTTAGAAATCGATTATATCATACAGTTCTAGCTCGGAGCATTTTTAACAGTTTATATCAAATATTTTTAAAATCATGGTCGGGCGATTTTTCAGGCACGGACGGGGACGATCACCAGTTAACAAAAAAATTATTTGCCTTAGCTTAATTAGCTCCTCTCGGTCAGTGATTCCCTAAGCTTTGGTGGCGCCGCCCAATGGATCTCACCGGAAGTACGCTGATATTGATTGTATACAAAAGTGGTACTATCAGATGGCGCCACTGAACTGTAGGTTATTCCAGGTTCCAGTTGTTCTCATGACTAAGCCCTGATAGTTAGAAACAATATTTTTTGGGTCCGTGGTATTATATTATCTGTGACTCTGATGCCTTAGAAAGATGTAGCCTAGTATTATAAATAAAATAAATCTTTAGAAAAAAAGGTTTCACTCCCGTGCACCTCTTTAAGAAAAGACCGATAGTTTCAATAGACCCCGCCAGTTAAGCTGGAAAGTATCCGAATAGAGTGGTTCCAGATTCTGCCGATACATGTCACTAGCTTAACTGGTGGGGTGTAATATTTTAAGAGAGCTGCGGTGAAATTCCAGAAGAAAAATACAATATAGTTGTCTTTTAAAAAATTATATATTACAAGGATATGAGCTTGAATCTTGTTGCGATATGAATATCTGAATATAATCAGGTTTCTTAGTATTTGTCCATGCATTCTTTACGGAGATATATCATGTGAAATTGTAGGCACTCAGGGAATGTACCCGAATAGAGTGGTTCCAGATTCTGCTGATAGCTGTCACTAGCTTAACTGCCGGGGTTTTCTATTGGGTAGGTGATTTTATAGAAAAGAAAAGCTTATATATATTAATTTGTTTCACACTACTACATTTAGCGGAATTTGAACCCTGGCTATGTGTCATTCAATCCTTTAAGACTGCCTAGGTTGTTACTGTGCAAGGATATTTATATATGTAGTTTATATCCCTAGTAGTTCTGTTATATCGTTACTGTTCCAGGAGAGGAAATCTATATATCACCCCCTATCATTGTAGCAGGAAGTGTCCCTGATTTAGGCATTGTCATATCACAGTTGGTTGGTTGGTGGAGTTTTATGTCATGGCAACATCTAAGGTCATATCAGGATGGTTATCGACTTGTGACAGTGCACACTCATGGCGAATTTATAGTGCTGCCCCACTGGGAAATCAGGCCACCGGCACCATGACCTGATATCCCATTCAGTCACATTATCCCAACACTGAGCTAACCAGTCGACCAGACGGGATGGCCGAATGAGTTAGAGCGTCCGTCTCCCGTGTTGGTGGATCGTGGGTTCGATCCCTGGTCGAGTCGAACCAATGACTTAAAAATTGATACTTTGCATTATTAGGATAGGGGAAGGACTGGTTGCCTCAGTGGCAGGATAATGTGACTGAGTTGGATATCAGGTCATGGTGCTGGTAGCCTGGTCTCCCAGTGGGCCATCAGTATAAAGTCGTCATGAGTGCACACTGTCACAAGGCAGTACCCGTCCTGATATGACCTTAGATGTTGCTAGGACGTAAAACATCTAAAATATTCCGATATTCGGCAAGGGGAGAATGCAAATGTTCTATTACTGATCGGTGTATGTAATCAGGTGCATGTGTATATGTATATATGGGTTGGTGGTTCCTGCAGGTCTGGGTGTGATTGCACTCAGGGCCTACCCCTTCTGCTGGGGTAGGGGGTCCTAAAAGGTCAAGGTTGGTGGTGGCCATGGGGCCATATAGCTACTGGTGGTGGGCAGACCACTGGTATCCATGGAGACCAGGAATGCTGGATCCCTATTGGTAGGGCCAAGAATGCTCAATTCCCATTGGCGGAACGAGGTGGTGTTATACTTTACAATGAACCCATGTAACTATATAAGCAATAAACCAGAGGGCTGGACTCTCTTCTCTTCTATTATACTTTACTCTCCTCCTTTCTCTTTGTCTGTATTGTTTTCCTCATAGCCTACATACACAGTCACAGATCCGAGCATTAGATTCTACACAACGACAAACAAACAAAGCTAACCAGTCCTTGCCCTATATCCTATTAATGTCGAGTGCAAGGCTAGGAAGCGACAAGTATCAATATTTAAGTCATTGGTTTGACTCAACCAGGAACCCAACTCCCGACCTTCCGCACACGAGGCCAACGCTCTACCGGTTATGCCACCGCGCCCGGTTTGTGACATCACAACCTAGCATACTTGCATAGTCTACTCATCTAGGATAAACTTCAGAAACATTGTACATCACCTGAATTCACTGTAAATATCAAAAAGCCTAAATTATAAATAACACTTAATGATAAGGCATGTCAAGTATATAAAGGAAAATTAAAGTAAATACTGGTTTAGATATGTCGTGTATTGTTCAAATATATATGTACTTAAAGTGAAAATGGTGTCATTTAGTCAAATGAAACTTAGATAAAAGATCACTCCGTACTTGTAGTAAGGGGTGAAAAACAACCTTATATAAAAGCTGTCGATGGATTTTGACATGCTGGGGAAACGAACTGAGCTGATGAATTCCTATTTTAAGAAGCAAAATATATTCTTCACATACATCTTCATATTTCCCTGCTACCTTTGATTTGAAAAATATATTAAAACATATACTTTAACGCATTTTAAGTTAAATCTACGGCGTTTTATCGCCGCCATCTTATCATACTCTCTCATTTCACCAAGTCTGTGCCGATGTGAGTAGCCATTTGATACTGGAACCAGAGATTGTTCTTCCTGTTCCATACTAACGTTATTTTCGCCCGTATTTAGACTATGTTGACGTTCACACCCCTCATGTATGTACGGGGTGAATCTTTTATCTAAATGAAACTGTACAATTGTAATGGTCTATCTGGCTTCTGTCTTTCAGGGAATGCCTTCCTACTGCATGCCTCTGGCTGGAACAGCAATTGCCTTTCTCATATGTTTGTGTCCTGATGACGGCAGAGGAGCGGAAATATTCAAGGATCTCTTCGTCAAGTTAGGTAACTGCATCACCATTCTGTGCCATTCTGCCTGATCCGTTACATATGCATGGACCAGGGATGAAAGATCTTTGCGATTTCGCGGATATCCGCGATTTTCTATATTTACCAATTAACTTTTTCTTAACTGCTAAGGAAAACCGGATTGTAAATGGCAATTAGGTAGTTCGAATCTCGTTCTTATAGGACCTTAGATGTTGTTAGAACATAAAACCCAAAGAAGAATGAGTTAAGTATGGGCGCTAATCATAATGTAGGCACACCGAGGACCTGACTCCCGCGATTCCCTAAAAGTGCTTAGTCTATGGGTAGGAAATTTGCATTTTCGCGGAGATTCGCTGTCGCTGTCATAATCTTGGCTTGATTTCCGCGGTTTTTGCTGGAGACCACTTTCATCCCTGATGGATGTAACATCTCGTCATTTCTCGGATTTCCACAATTTTATTTGGTGATCTGCGATTTATGATGTTTCTAAAAATATATAGGATGTAAAAAAAACCAACAAACAAAAAATGTAATTCTGTGTATTTACTCCACTCATCATCATCGTCATCATCATCATCATCATCATCATCATCATGCTGTCGGTCGCGATGTGACAAAGACTCCTTTCATTACTTGACTGTCGCTCTCCATTTAGCTCTCTGCTGTGAGAGTGATGTCCATGAGTCTGTCTTAATGTCGAGATTTCATGAAAGCTACCTGCAAAAGTGTTGAAGTGCTGCTGGCTTTTGCAAGTTACCAGCGACACTCTCTCGGGGAGCAAATAGAGGTCTCACACCGGCAAGAACATGTCCAGACAGGCGCAAAACTATTTGTCCCTGCAGTGGCTGGTCAGCAGATGTTGGGGGTTCCCTACATTAACCGCCCTTGATGCTGCCACAGTGACATGGTTTTCTGTTTATGGTTTGCTCCCTTAGCCTTCGGTTCTGTCAAGAACCTGTACCACAAGGCAGTGCTTTACAACTCTGCAGGGCAGGGGCATCAAACTCCCTAAGGTATTGCAATACCTGCATACCATTTACTCCACCCACTTGCTCCTAATATAAACACTCAATCCAGAAATACTTGAAGTATTTAATCCTGCCCTTGCTCTCTGTGACAACCAGTGTTGGGTCGGTTATCGGTGTTGGGTAGGCGGCCGGCCACCTTTCGGCCTCCCCTGACCTGAGTGGGGGTGAATTTCCATGAAATAGTGGAACATTCTCTCATAGCCTTAGCATTGTCAGGGAGTCGCATGAAAAATACCGGAAGTCAGTTTTAATCCATCACTCTCCTGGCACTATCCTAGCTCCATTCCACTGACCAGTCAGTCCATACTAGTATAGTGGTCTGCACTGACCTCTCAGGCAAGGAGCCACATAGACAGGTAGGCGTGGGTAGTATGGTGATATCAGGGAGCCTAGGTGGTGTAATGGTTAGCACACTGGCCCAGAATGCAAAGAGATGTGGGTTCAAGTCCCACTCTAGGCATAATATTTCCTATTTTCATCACCCCCAAGGCACTGGGGCTGTGACCAGGATCCTATGCAAGCTACACGCTGAATAGTTGTTGAACCTACCCTGTGTCTGTGTAAGTGCATTGCCTGTATGTATGTAATTGTAAGCATTAAAAGACTTACAATTCAAGGCGGACGAGTGTAGTGGTCTGCACTGACCTCTCAGGCAAGGGGCCGCATAGGCAGGTAGGCATGGGTAGTATGGTGATATCAGGGAGCCTAGGTGGTGTAATGGTTAGCACGCTGGCCTGGAATGCAAAGCGTTCGAGTCCCGCTCTAGGCGCAATATTTCCCATTTTCATCACCCCCATGACACTATTTTTGGAGAGTGGTCCACAGTCATTGCTGTGAGCTTATTATCTCTCACCTCGTGGTTTTTTCTCAAGAGGTCATTTTCATTTCTGTTTATGCACGCCTTCTTCTTTCGTTGTGGGTTATATATTACTGACACAATATGGGATACGACAATAATATTTCGTAGTTTTTGTGGCATGTAGTAATATCGATTATAATATTATATCTGGAAATTCATTACCATAAACGATAACTATGGTCAGTTTTAAAGCTTCAAGTATCTCCATTTGAATCTTTAAAATAAAACTCACCTCAAGCAAAAGTAAAGTAATATTTACAAAACTTATTCACAGTTTAAATCACAAATTTTATTTATGTATGGCACAGATTAAAGTGCTTTAAGTATTTTTAAACTTTACTATACTATAATACTGTTTACATTATTAATATTAGGATGAATAGGAGATAATACACTATAATTGCCGTACATTGTCTTTGATGGTACAGCTGTTGTTGAAGATGTATACTGCCTATTATGGATAAGTCTGAATAGACTTGTTTTCACCATTAGACAGTTTGTCGATAGAAAGCCCGAGTCTATACTTTTACCGACCCAAGGGATGTTTAACCTCCCACACCACATAGACATGGTATGAGAGCAACTGGCCTTTGATGACGCTGTAAGTTAACCACAGCAGTGGAAATCCCAATTGGCATAGTCAGCAGTCAGTGGGCTAGGGAATTATAAACCTAATATATTTATCTTTTATTTTTAAAGGCAAAAGAAAACCCTCAAACCTGCAGGAACTCAAAACTTGCGAATTATGCAAACTTAAAGTTACATAGTCCGATGATTTTTAATTTCTGTAATTTCTGAGATATATTAGGTTTACCATAATAATCTACCTTACTTTAGTTTGAAGTAACTTTTATTTTAAATGGCTAACTTTTAATATATTCGAAATGCAATCATGCAAAATTAATTTTGGCAAGCATGCCAAAACTCTGACATCATATGCTTCTGTAGTAACAGGTTCTATTGAATTGCCTTGGTATTCTCTTGTATATGGTGATACATGGTTAATAATAATAAGTGCACCCGTAGGCATATGTAAGTTAGATATGTAGAATCAAATTTATTTAGGCCTATTTAATAGTTAGATATGGAGAATCGAATCTAGATAATTGCTTTGGGGTTTTGAAAATTTGATGTTTTCATTGGACTATGCAGCTTTAATATATGCATCCTTTCCGATAGGCTCCAACCAGCTCGTTGACCTTGGCTCAGCTTCCATCTGCGTATCGCCCCTTCAAAGTGATGCCGCGAAAACAGGTGCTTTCACCATGACGACATTCGGCCACCTGTCTCTGTTGACTGGCTTGATTCCCTGTGCAAAACCCGCCATGTTGCTCCACACCGTGACCGTCAACTGCGACGCGCCAAGGATGCCCTTCGCGATGTGGTTGTTTGACCTTGTAGTTGACCTCTGTGGAGTGACTGAACACCAGTACCACTCCTTCCGGCTGCTCACCGCCTGGTACCAGCATGTGGCGCGCCAGTGTGCGCGTCGCGAGGCGGAAGATGCCCGGATGTTCGGCATGCGTTGCCCGGTGGTGGCGCACACACTCGGCCTCGTTTGGACCCACATGGACAGCCCGGTAGAAGGCGTCAACGAACTCATCATTGAGGCCTTCCAAGCGATGCTCAGGTCACACGTCTTGGAAAATGTACATACAAAAAATACTACACTATCAGAACCAATGTTTTGAAAATGTTCCAGCTATTTAACGTTACACATATTAAACAGTTGACAAATCTTGCTAAATTTGTTAAATTAATTATGGACCAATTCTAACATGCACATGTATGCTTTTCTTTTTTTCTAACAGTGTTTACCCTGAATATTTTCGGAAAAGACAGTCCTTAAAATCGTTTGCTTGTTAAAACCGTGCCAGTTTATGTTATTCTCTGTTTTTAAAAATTGTACTTTATAATGCTGCTCTTATACTATGTGAGAGGTCGCAAGCCAAAATAAATCGTTGTCATTGTCTTTTGGAGGAGACAGCTGGGGAGATTCAACTTCCCAAGTGTGAGAAGTCTACCCAGCCGGGCAGTGGCAGTGGTGACGGGGAGCCCTCTGGCGGGGAATTATTACACTACTCCCCGCTACTACAGGAAGTCCTCGCACAGACGCTGACTTTGCCATGGACCGTCAAGGGCAAACACCACCTCGTAGCCGCCATCATTCCTTACATCGACGTCATAGCGGTACGTTGCCTTCGTGGAAAGTCTTATAATTATTTGTTTATTGTGTTGCAGGTTAGTAAAAGGCAAGCTCCAGAATATTAAGTGTAAGTTGTATTGACCGCAGATGTTTCTAAGATGTAAAACCCCAACAAATAAAATATGAATATTATATTCCTTTCAATGTGCTTTCCCTCCGTGTGTATATATATCCTGGGTATATTACTAACAGTTTAAAATATAACCTGCAGATGAATTCACTTGTCCTCCAAATCCCTGACTGACTCGGTGATTCCGCACAATGCCTGCCTTGTTTGTAGCTCATCGAGAAGGAGACTGACATGTTGCCCGAGCTGCTCGGGTGCTGCTCCACTAACTATCTGGGACCTCCATCAACAGTGCTGTACCGGGCCCTTCTACGCCGGCTCACAGAGTACGTTTATTAGTGGTAATCAAAAGAGACACCTTGAAAATCACTATGATGATCAGACTAGACGGTTGGTTGGTTGTTGTAGGTTTACGTCCTGGCAACATCTAAGGTCTTATCAGGACGGGTACCGAATTGTGGCAGTTCACACACATAGTGGCTATGATTGTTTTGTACATGCTACTCCCAATTAAAAGTATCATGCAGCTACAAGTCCATGAATGTGGTGTGCATGTTCTTCCCAATTAAAAATATGATATTTTACTTTCAAAATGAATACCTTGAAATGGAACTTTGGTAAAAGTCTACTCATTAATATTCCAAATAATTTAATATTCCAAATAATTCAAGCTCATAAGGTATTTAATGGTTCTAATAATGGTTCTCTTGCAGAAAGAACTCCATGACTGGTTTCAGGAAATACCTGCTTCCCTGGCTGGTTAAGGGTCTGACTGGTGAATCTAGGTAAGATATTGTCACAATTATAGGCTACAAATGATCCTTGGTGGTTTATTTGTGTTATGGCACAGAAAATACAATTTACCAGTTCCATATATGATTATCTCAAACATGACACAGCCTTGGAGGATTCTATATACTCACTTTATAATTGATGGTTAGCACATCGTCACATAAGATGCAAACTCTACACCATTCTTTTTCAGATAATGGAGCTGGAGTAAAAATGGAATAGTGTTACAGCTGTTCAGAAAATTCGCGGGAAATATGGTATATGTTTTACATCTTCTATGATTATAATTATGTTAACCATCAATTATAAACTCTGAATATATCTACAAAGCTAGAATCCTCCAAGATAGTTTTATGTCCAAAATCCTCCAAGATTGTGTCATGTCTGAGATAATTATATATGGGACTGGTAAACATATATACACACATGGTGTATAATCTATTATGCTAATATAAATATCGGAGAGCACCATATGTATTTATTAATGTTGTTCGGCGATATTTAACCAATGTCGACCTGCCTTAATTTGCTGCGGGGGTTGTACCACGGTGGTGCCACCCCCGGGTGAATTCTTAACTGACCATTTATTTACAGATATATATAAGGACTGTTATGTAGTATAGTTGAAGCCTAATGTTGAGAAAAAATAACTTCGCTAAATAAATTACCGCTTACAAATTTAACAAAAGTATTCCGTGTTCACCTTTTAATTGCTGCCTGTTATTCATACTCTCTTACATGATTATGTCTCGTCCGCCAGCCTTCTCCGACAAAACGCGAGCCAGTATTGGTTGACGACGACATTAAAGCACAACAAAAACACTTATCCACTAATATTCGAGTACACCAAAAACCTGCAGGATCGACAGGCTGAGCGATCTCTGTCCAGTTACGTGGTTCACGCGCTGATCATGGTCATGAACGCCGGGAAGGCACAGCAGCTACTCGGCAGTGAGGTTAGTGATTTCTGGGTGTACGTCCAAATAAGCAAGTCATGCTCCCTCTATGAAGCTGCCTGGCCATGTATGAGAACCGTGACCGGCAAGCCGTAAAGTTGCATAATCCGAGGAAACCATAAAACTTTTAAAACCAAAGCTTCTTCTTCTTCTTCGCCCGATGAGGGGTCAGCGCCCATCCACACAAACACCTCCTCAGCCGTATCGTAGATGAACGTGTCGCCTACCGCCCAACGTTTTTGGTCATAGGCCACGAACAAGGGCTCTCCAGTTTTCCCGGTCGTGGGCCTTGAGTTTCTTGTTCGTGATTCTGTAATGTTCTTTTTCCGGGGTGGGGTTGTTGGCCCGACGCCCAACCCCCAACCTGGAGGACCAGTTGCTGCTCTTAGTCTGTCCTCTACCATGAGTCCTGCCTGGCTCGGTTAAACCTGCCAGGGGACTAGCCCCTGCCGGTATAGCTCTCATGGTCACGGAGGCACACAAGCCTCCCCACCACGACAAGGTGGCAACACATTGGGGGGAGGAAAAACCGAAGCACTTGCCTATATTTGATCCGACATGTCCACCTGATACTGCTGGACTATACTGACACAGATACTGATACTGCTGAACTTATTAAACATTTATTGCTGCATAGATGGGAAATTAAATTAATTTAATAGAATTTCTAACTACTGCACGTCATACAAGCTTATGATGTCCAGCTTTTCAGTGTGCGCACCAAAATTATTTTCCCCGTTGTCACTTCAGATATCTCCAAAGTAATCAGTTTTAATCAAAGTTACTCCACACTAAAGTAAAGTAGATTATAATGATCAACCTAATATAGTTATTTAATAAATAACGCATAAACTCAAAACCATCGGATTATGCAAGTTTAAATATTTAGAGCATGGTTGGTTGGAACACAGATAACTCTGTTGGAGTATATATACAGTAGTGCATGTCTTCGACGATCTCTGTGTTTGGTGAATCCCTTCTATGTTCGAAGAGTTTTTTATCGATGCAAACTGATTTTGTTGCATTTGACTGTCCGTCAAATGACAGGACACCTCTTTGTCAGTACACCATTGGTCTAGATGTAGAGATGTCCTTTGAAGACAGACGTCTATTTTAGGTTTTGTTATTACCGGGTGCGGTGGCCTAATTGTAGAGCGTGGGCCTCGCGTGCGGAAGGTTAGAAGTTCGGTTCCCGGTCGAGTCAAACCAATGACTTTAAAATTGATACTTGTCACTTCCTAGCTTGGCGCTCAGCATTACTAGGATAGGACAAGGACTGGTTAGCTCAGTGTCAGGATAATGTGACTGAGTGGGATATCGGGTCATGGTGCCGACATCCTGATTTCCCAGTGGGCCGTACTATATAAAGTCGCCATGAGTGTGCACTGTCATAAGTCGGTACCCCTCCTGATATGACCTTAGATGTTGGTAGGACTTAAAACAACAACAAACAAACAAACTTTTATTTACGTCTAAATTACGTTTTGTTATTTAAAAATAAATTATACAGGCATCAGCATTTCCCGCCAATTGGCTGATTTCCGCCAAATAAATGCTTCCTGGGCTGTTCACGAGATACGTGTAAATCCGAGGAGAAAAATTGGGGGGGGGGGTGACATTTATTATAGCAATTAAACAAGTATTACCATATTACAAGGACTGCCAGCTGAAGGAGTATAAGACAATAAATTAAATAACTGAAACTATTAACTATGGTATAGGTGTATTATTTATATTATTGACTTATCATTTATGCAAGATTACAAGAAAAACACTTCTGTATTCTTAGAGTACTGGTCTATATGCCTACTCTTACCTTATGTCACAGGTGAAGAGTGAAATTTCTCCCTCCTAAGTGGCTACCAAGTTGCACCAATTGTGTCCTACTTGTAAAAAAAATTCTCCGTGGCAGAGGGGGGTGGCCCCCCTCCCTACACCCTTCCCCCCCCCTACTCGGCCTTTGGCCGAGTTTTGAGGCATACGCCCACAATCAGCTAATTTGTTTTATTTCTCTGCTCATGTCTGATTATATATAGTATATTATAGTTGCAGCATAATTGGTGTTTCACCGAGGCCGAGGCTATTTAGAGAACAGGCCCACCCAACCCACCCAGTTGTGGACAAGGAAGTTGGAAGTTGTTGGTATGACTTGGGAGATTACTACTCTGACCCATCTTTAATATTTCGGCATAATTTCGAATAGATTAGGTTAGTTAAAGTATGCGGAATAGGGTTATGCTCACCTCTCCCTGTCCTCTAAATAGCTGAGGCCTCGACCTCGGTGAAACACCAATTATGCTGCAACTATAATTCGTAAGTACGAGGATAACTAATTTATATGTAAGTAGTAGGATAATTAATCTATGTGTACATATATATAATTCCCGGTTGCGAGTGACGGGGTAGCTTCCCGATTACGATTGTGCCGTTGGCGGCGCCACCGGTCACGTGGTTGGAGGGGGTGGCGTACATCAAGTAAGCCTCTCGATCAATAATAAACTAGTAAATAAACATAATTCCCTTCCATGCCTTTATACTCGCATAATGCTTATACATCACATATATATCACATATATATGATGTGTGCTCACAAAAACAAAACAAAACATAGCACTTCTCCCAAGAGTTTCCTCTTTTAAACCATTTCAGAATAAAAATATTTGTTAAAACCTAGATTAAAAAATACTAAACATCTTCGGCACCATATATCATGATATCTGGTGCCGTCATAGTTTATTTGCTGAGGCCCATCTGGCTGAGCAATAACCGCCCTACCAAGAAAAAGTTTAAACTGGCGCCTATGTGAGCCTAACAAGGTCTCACTGGCATATGGCAACATGGTGGGGCGCCAGGATAGCGCAGCAGGAACCGGCCCGCAGCGAATATAACAATAAATATCGTGGGTTAATAATAAAAGGCAGCATTAAATTCTAGGATCCTGCAGGATATAGGAATATAGCTCCGCCCCTTTATACTCATAGTAATAAATTATATATCCCATATATGTTTAATTCTGAAATGATTTAAAGAGGAAACTCTTGGGAGAAATGCTATGGTGCTGTTTGTTTTTGTGAGCACACAAGATTATGTCTTTGCGCTGATGCTCTGTTCACTACTGTCAGTGGGAGGCGGTTGTGCAGCAGGCCCTACGACACCGGGATGACAATGTACGCCTGGACGCTTTTGCTATCCTCTGTGTGTCACAGAAGAAAGCAGGTGAGTGAACCGAGTACTTCAGGTAGTAAAAACACGGTCAGCCACTGACAAATGGAGAGATATAGTGGTCAGAACAATATAACCTACTGACAAAAGGCGAGGAACGGTGATCTTAATAATCAGCAAGTAAGCACATGGTAAGCTACTGACAAATGGAGAGATAGTGTGATCAGAACAAGAGAAACTACTGACAAAAGGTGAGGAACGGTGATTTTACTAATCAGCAAATACGCACACGGTCAGCTACTGACAAACGGAGATATATAGTGATCAGAACAAGAGAAACTACTGACAAAAGGCGAGGAACGGTGATCTTAATAATCAGCAAATAAGCACACGGTCAGCTACTGACAAACGGAGATATATAGTGATCAGAATAAGAGAAAGTACTGACAAAAGGCGAGAATTTGTAATCTTAGTAATTAGACACATGGTCAGCTACTGACAAAAGGAGTTATTTGGTGATCAGGACATGGTAAACTACTGGCAGAAGGCGAGAAACTGTGATCTTAATAATTAGGTAATAAACACAAGATAAGGTATTGACAAAAAGAGGGATATACTGATCAGAACAAGGTAAGCTACTGATAGAAGGCGACAAACTGTGATTTTAATAAGTAGGTAATAACCACACGGTCAGCTAATGATAAAAGGGGGGGGGGATATAGTGATCAGAACAAGGTAAACCACTGACAGAAGGTGAGAAACTGTGATCTTAATAATTAGGTAATAAGCACATGGTAATAAGCACACAGTCAGCTCATGACAAAAGGAGGGATATAGTGATCAGATTGAGGTAAACCACTGACAGAAGGTGAGAAACTGTGATCTTAATAATTAGGTAATAAGCACATGGTCATCTACTTACAAAAGGAGGGATATAGTGATCGGAACAAGGTAAACTACTGACAGGAGAGAAACTGGTCTTAATAATCAGGTAGTAAGCACAAGATAAACAATTGGCAGAAGGAGAGAAGTGATCATAATGATGTAGTATTAAGTAAGCACTAGATAATCTACTGACAAAAGGCGAGAAACAGTGATTAAGGTAATCAGATAGCAAGCAAAATATAAGATATTGACAGAAGGAGATGAAAGATAATCAAAAGCATCAAATAGTTCGCACCTGATCAGCTATTAAAAGGAAATATGGAAATAGATAGTGATGGTGATGATGATGATGATCAAGTAATGAGATAATCAGGTTGATTATGACAACGCCTAATGGTAATCAGCTATTAGGTGTAGAGTATTTCATTATAGAATATCAGATGTAGTAATTATAATAATTTATCTGTTTAATATTTTAAAAAACACGAGAGATGTCTTGAATTAAAATTCTGCAAACGGTCCATTAATTTCAGTAGAAATGCCCATCCTTTCTGTCCGAACGATTTCACATGTATATGGATGCACATAATTAGCCAATTTACTTGTAGTCTATTACAAGCACACTCAGGAAAAATGTCCCTGTAACTGATAAGTCTGAGGCTGCACTTTCTATATGCACACAGCTGCAAACTTCGTTTTCGTTAACTTGGATTCAATGTCAATGTTCCTCGATGTTTCTGTTTTCTGGCCACAGCGGCGTTGAGTTATATATCGATGTTCCCCCATGTTTCTGCCTTCCTCCCACAGAGCCGTTGGGTTATATATTGATGTCCCCTGATATTTCTGCCTTCTGCCCACAGAGCCGTTGAGTTATATGTCGAGGCTCCCCCATGTTTCTGCCTTCCACCTACAGAGCCATTGAGTTATATGTCGATGTTCCCCAATGTTTCTGCCTTCCGCTAACAGAGCCGTTGAGTTATATGTCGATGTCCCCTGATATTTCTGCCTTCCGCCCACAGAGTTGGTGAGTTCTGCTGAGCTGCAGTTGCTGCGGACATGCCTTCCCGACAACTTGACGAGTGACAGCGCCCCTTTCAGGCAGCGAATGCAGGCCAGTCTGCGTGCACTGCTGGCTCGTCTGCGGGACAGTTCCATTGCCAGTCTCCGTGCCAATCCGGCCTCTGCAGGGGAGGCACCAGCGTCTGTGATTGGTTGTCTTGGTGGGTTTAAAAAAAAGTTAAATGTAGCATGAAAAGACTATAATTCAACACCGAGACGATCTGCTATAATATGGCCTTTAATGGTATCGAAGGCAAGAGTCATGCGAACATAGAACAGATAGGTCATGAGGCGAGAGTAGTAGCATGGAGTAGGTCCAGCGTGAGAGAGTCAATGAAGGTAAGTCTACCTTTTGATAGAAGGCTAGAGTAAGTTAAGAGGACGATAAGCGTTAAGGCTAAATAATGTAAATGTCTAGGCAACGATAAGCGTCTTACGTAAGGTAAAGTGTAAATGTCAAAGTCTTGAGTTAAGTCTATCGAAGTTGGCGTCTGATGGTGTAGTCTATCCTTCGCCGAGTTGTTGATTCGGGCGGTTAGACCCAGGCACTCAACCAAATAAGGTGGAGAGTGCCTGGGGGGCCGTGGTGAAGGCCGCCTTAGGGACGTACTGATGGACGGCCGAGGATCTCCAGTTCCCGATGTCGCACACGTCGGCTATCGTGACGCCCGCGCATGCCTGCGCGGCGCCCCTCCGAAGGCTGTGAAGGGTGACGTCGTTGGTGTTTTGGCGGCCTCCGGCAGCCAAGGCCATCCTCAGGGCCCTGGTCAGTGTGCGGGCATGCAGCAGGGATCCGTCTGGGAGCAGGAAGGCGGGGCCGTCGGGGTCGATGGCGGCATGTCGTTGGTATCGTCGCCAGGCTCGCAGAGGGCAGCAGGCGGTGCCGGGGATCGCCGGGAGCGCGACAGAGTACGCGTCGTCGATCCTTCTGGAGGTCTTGGTGGTCTGCACGCGGACTAGGAGTGCATTTCCTGCATCCTTGATGTCCTTGCCGGTGAGGGTGTGCAGGGCGCCATGACCCGGTCCGGTGGTGAGGAGGTTACTCTGCCGGAGCATCGTGAAGTATCCGATCAACAGTGCGGCGACCAGTACATGCGCTCCGTCCTGATATGACCTTAGATGTTGCTAGGACGTAAAACAACAACAAACAAACTGGGCCCTGCTCCCCGCAGGTGGTCTACGACGTCCTTCAGGTCTTGGACGGTAAGGGGAGGAGCCTGGCGGAGAACGTGCAGTGAGGCCCTGGTGACACCGCGCTTGATTATAGTGACCGGGTACGCGTCGAACGCCTGAGTGTCGCCGGTCATGAGGGCCACCCAAGTTTGTGCGCCACTCAGGTAGTTGTGTACCGCGCCAGGGGAGCGGAGTCTCCGGGCCAGATGTGACACATAGCCCAGGATGTCGTAGGTGGTTGGTTTCAGCACGGTTGTTGCGCGTCGGGTCAGGTATCTCAGGTAGGTTGTGACCTGTATCGTCTTGTTTCTCCACGTTCCCTCTGCAAGTCCCGCCCTCAGGAGGGCCATGATGTCGTCGTGTCGCTCGTCCGGCTTTCCTGGGAAGAGAGAGGCAAAGTTATTCGATCTTCCCAGGGTGTGGGCTGATGTCGAGATGTCTGAGGTCGTGGGTTGTTCGAATTCTGTTGAGACCAAGTCGTCTGCACTCGAGGTCGGCTCTCGCCGCGGTGGTCGTGTCGAAAGGTCTCCTGCTTAGTGCGTCGGCGAGGACTAGGTCCTTTCCGGGCTTGTGAGCGACCTCGACGGTGCAGGACCTCACGGCCGCGAAGCGCCATATCTCCCTGGCGCAGGCACAGAGGGTAGTGTCCCTACCCGCACCAGTTTCGAGCACCGTCTGAGAGGTCTGGTTGTCCGTGTTGACTTTGATAACGTAGTTGTGTGCGTCGGGTGGCATGAGTGCATGGAGTGCCACGACCAGGTTCACTGCCTCGAGGGAGTTGATGTGGAGCCCCAGGGCTATATAACTGGGTGTGTATCTTTCAGTTATGAAGCTGGTTTGAGAGTATGCTCCTCCCGCTAGGAGCGAGGAATCGCACTCGATTAACCACTCGGGTTTGTTGGGGGGTCGTAGGAGGACCAGGCCATTGGTTGTGCGGGCGTAGGAGACGAACCAGGAGACGTCCCCCGCCAGCTCAGGCGTCACCCGGTGCTTCCCCTTGTAGGGGGCTGCCCGAAGGGCTGCGAGGATCCGGTTCATGAATCGTCTCGCGGGTCGTACGCACCGGGCGACGTACTGCAGCCGACCGATGAGCCTCTGGAGGTCCTTCCGGGTGGCCAAGGTGGTGTCTTGCCAACGGGCGCACTCCTCGACAATGTCGGCCAGCTTTTCGTCGGGGATCCGCACGGTCATGTCCGTCGTGGATATGCTGTATCCCAGCCATTCGATGGTGGTGGTTGGCGGGGTGCACTTTGCTGGGGACAGCGCCAGGCCCAGGTCTTCCGCGGTGGCCAGCATGTCGAGGTAGGCGGTCTCCGCTTCCCCTTTTGTTGCCGCCACCCCGACGAGGTCGTCAAGGTAGCAAAGTGCAAAGTGGCCCTTCTTCCGTAGGAGGTAGACCACCGCACTTGTGGTCCGGGCACACGCGAGGGAGGAGGTCCGGGAGCCAAATGGGGGAGCCACGTCAAAGTAGGAGTCTCCATCTAGGGTGACTCCCAGCAGGGGGACCGAGAGGGGGCAGGTTCGGAGCTGTCGGTATGCTCTGGCGAGGTCCGCGGCCCAGAGGTACGCGCCCCTGCCGAGTCCAATCACCTCCTCTGCGAGGTCCATAATCCCGGGGAGGGTATACGTGGCCGGTCTTCCTTGGTAGAACCCCTTCCGGATCCCAGCATTCACACTGGCTCCCCTGGGGAAGCTGAGGTCCACGATGACCCTGCGCTCCCGTGTGTTTTTCTTGGGGCGGGTCATCATGGGGCTGGTCTGAGCCCAGGGGGCGAAGGGGGGTGAGCGGAAGGGGCCAAGCAGTGCCCCAAGGCGTACCTCCTTGTCGATGTAGTGCCGCACCCAGTGCATGTGGGCGGGGTCCTCCCTGTGGTTCGCTACCACCGGAACGGGCGGGCGGTCCGCCGTGTAGTCGGCGGGCCATCCGTACTCAAGGTGGTCGACCATCTGGAGATCATGGTAGTCGACGAGGAGAGCCCTCCACCTGTGGATTTTTAGGGCAGAGGGGACGGGCACCCGAGCCGCTATGTAGTTGGGGAGGCCGGTCGCCCTGACCTGCTCAAAGATGTCGAGGTAGGTCTTGTTTTCCCACTGGCAGGGCACCGCGGTCGGCCAGATTCGCGTCAGGGTGTGCCGGTATGAGAGGGGTGTGTGCGGGGGGGTTGTAGGGGGACGCCGGTAGGGCGTGGAGGTCGTCCAAGACCTCGGTCAGGTCTTCGTCAGCCTGGCCGTGTTCGTCCTGGGTGAGGAGATCATCAGGGGGGGGGCCCCCGTCGTGGAGGTCTGTGTTAGTCGTCCTCAGGGTAAGGTGGCCAGGGGTCTGACCATTGCTAGCACGCCGATCGTGGTGTTGTTCGTCGGTGCGTGTGGCCTCTCCAGGGCTGGGGTGTGGTCGATCCTGGCGTGTGGGTCGGCGTCGTTTGGGCGATCATTTTTTGGCTCCTGTGTTTTTGTTGATGGTGAGGAGAACAGTTTGTTTGTGGTGTCTGCCGCCTGACTGCACATTGCACCTCTGGTCAGTGTGTGAGGGGGGTGAGGGGGGGCGTGGGCGTTAGAGGGGGCGGTGTGGTGGGCGTGGCCAATGTTTACATTTTTCTCTAGCCGGTCGTGGGTGGGTGGGTAATCAGGTGGTGCCAGTTTACTTGCTGGGGCTGTTGTTTCTAAAGCGGGGGTGGTCTCGGGTGCGGGCGGGTAAGTGGGTGCTTCCGGTTTACTTCCCTGCGTGTTGATGCAACACTCGGGTGGGGCCTCAGTGGCGGGCGGGTAACTGGGTGTTTCCGGTTTACTTCCGGGTGTGCTGTCGTGGAGAACGGGTGGGACCCTTGTGGCTTGCGGGTAACTGGGGGTTTCCGGTTTACATTGGGGGAGGGAGGTCGGGGGGTCGCCCGGGTAAACGGGGGTTTCCGGTTTAGTTAAGGGGATGGGTAACTGAGGGCTTCCGGTGCACGGGGCGTGTGGGGTTGCCAAGCGCGCTTGTGGGTCAGCGGCAGGGGCCGCGGGGTCATCGGGTGGGGGGGGTAATTAGAGGGTCGAGGTTGGCGAGGGGAGTAAGTGGGTTAGCTAGATGGGGGGGGGGGGCAGGTGGGTTGGGGTGGGCTGTGGTCTGAGGTTCTAGTACAAACAGGCGGCGGTAATACGTTACGGGCGTCGTATGGGGGCGAACGGGCGGCAATAATGGCACAGTGCATCTTACTTTTTGGTATGTAGTGCTGGTCGTCCTTGTCGCCATCATTAACGACCGGGCTCCCCCCGATCCGCACTCCGCCGCTTAATGAAAATCCTGAGGCTGTGCCTCCTCCGCGCTGGCAGCCGCCGCCTTCCTTTCCTGTTGCCTGCGTTTGTTATTACAGTCCATCTCCTTGTGTACATTGGCTTTATGATATTTATTGGCACACCAGCCACACAGGTGCACGAGCCTATCGGGCATTAGGCCGTGGGTAGCCGTGAAGCCGCAGTCACTGCCCCAGTTCCACTTGTGGCACGGTCTACCGTCAGTCTCTGCGTTAAAGTCCTGTCGGCGATATTGGTTGGCGGCGGGCGTGGCGGGGGGGTCTTGGCGGGCTGAGGCGCTCGCCTCGTCCGTGCGTTGGGCTGGGAGGGGGTATGTGGCAGTGCTCCTCGCCATCCTCCTAGTGTTGCCAAGTCGTGTACCGGTAAGGCACGCGTCCCGTTGCACGTCCTTTATTGCGTGAGTGTCTCTCCAACCTCTCGGGAGTCTGCCGTCCTCAATCATTGTGAAAAAAATTTCTGACCAGGCCAGGCACGTGGCCCAGTCCCAGTCCGCCGCCATGTTGGAAATTTGCTCCATGTGATCACGGATCGGCGCAGCCCAGTCCCTCGGCACCGTCGGATCTTTGCACATCCTACTGAGTGCCGAGTAGTATTCGTGCCAGGCACTTTCTCCCAGTCCGACTTTCCCTTTTCTGTCCCCCCGAATAACAAACAAGTGGGGCATTAGCTGTCTCCTACCTCTCCTCCGTGTGTAGTTGTCTCCCGCCATCTGAATGAGGCTGTCGATTGCTTCTCTGCTGTCCTGGTCTGGATCGGAGGACTGTGATCTCCTGTCGTATCGACTCCTGCTCGTCTGTGTTCAGTAACCATCCATGCTCCTTACAGACGTGTAGTTTGCTGGTGATCGGGGCCTGTGTCTCCTGTTGGCCGATCTTGAGTCGCTCTCGTTATCCTGTGAGCGTCTCCTCGTGTGGTTATCCGGTGAGCGTCTCGCCTGCTCGTTGTCCGTTGAGCTAGCACTGCGTCGTCGTGCCGGGGTTCTCTTGGCAGCCGCTGTGGTCCTCCTCGGATCTTTCCTGCTGGCACTCTCCCCTATAACCGTAATGCTAGGGGAGCGCTTCCTCCTGTTGATGTTTTGTTCAACCGCTTCCATGCGGTCGATCAGTCCGGAGGTGGCTATCTGTAATTGTTGTGCTAACGTGTCGGCAATCGTTTGCTTTATCTCCTCCATGCGGTCGTGTGGGTTGTCCGGCTGTTCTGCAGGTTGCTCGTCCCGGGTCTCGGTGACTTTTTTGTGTGTGGCCGGTTTTTTAACTACAGATCGGGGTCGTCCTCGGGTTCTCGGTGTTCTGGGCGTAGGTGGAGGGGTTACCTCCTCCTCCTCGGTTTCTTCCCTTTGTCTTTTTGTGGTGCGCGGCATCTTGTTATCTTGAGAAAATTAGTCTGGAGGTCAGCTCGTGTTGTCCGAGCGGCGTCTTGAGGCTGAGTCCCGGTTGGCGGCAACGGTATGGCGTTCTGGGAGGTTCGTGGCTGCTCCGCTAGGGTCGACAGTTCGAGTCCAACGCGATAGGTGGCGCCAGGAGCAGCCCGTCTCGGCGCCCGAATTACCCACGTTGCAGTACAACATGGACAATTGACTTAGGTGGGGAAGGATAAAGATTTTTTATTTGTAAGAATAATACATTACTTCATGCATATGACTATATATATATTAACTCCGTGTTTTGCAGATTTTATTCTTGGCATTACTGATGGGCTGCCTATATATAGTCATACATATATAGTAGATAATATATTTAATATATTATTTACAATATATTGTATATTATATATGACTATATATTCACTGTATGTTTTGCATATATCATCGATTGGATCTGGGCCTTACTGATGGGCTGCCTGTATATGGTAATGCATAGATAGTAGATAATATATTTAATACATTATTTATAATATATTGTATATTATATATAATATATTAATATACTTTATATACTAGCTTTAATCTGTGCTGTGCATTGGTTAAAGCTAGGCTCTGCATTAATCCCTGGACCAATATTGTGGTAAACTGTTGTACAGTCAAACCCCGTTAAACCAAGCTCGGTTAAACCAAACAAGTGGTTAATCCAAACTTTTTTCGGCGGCCCGGCAAAATACTACCATTTATCATATAAAAAAGTTGTTTATCCAAAGTATCGGTTAATCCAAACAAAATTGTCGGGCCCCAGGCCACTTCCGGTACTGTTAAACCAAACTTTCATGTGGTTATAAGGTCATCTGAGACCCCACCAACTTTTTTATATGATAAATGGTAGTATTTTGCCAGGCCACCGAAAAAAGTTTGGATTAACCGATCATTTGGTTTAACCGAGCTTGGTTTAACGGGGTTATACTGTATATACATAAAAAAACAATAATCAAAGTGTCCACATACATTGTATATTACATTCATAATGCACCCACGTTTTTGCCAAAGCCAAGCCAAAGTCGAAGCCAAAGCTCAGTTAAACCAATGATCGGTTAATCCAAACAAATTTCTAGGGTCCCTTCAAGTTTGGTTTAACGGGGTTATACTCTATATATATATTCACGGTCTCGGACTATATTCAGAGACCCTGTATATATCTACATTCTCTGCTATAGCCTGGACCCATGCACAGTACTGTTTCAATATAGTGCCGCCATCTCATGGAATCCATCTGTACCATTATGTGGTAAACCATATCGGTGGCGCTATCTAATGGTGGAGTTAACAACACTCACGGTTACGTGACTCAAAATTGATGTCACTCTAGTCAAAGTGACCAAAGTTAGTAAAAAAACAACCATCAAAATTAATATGGAATGTGTATGGTAGGCACAAAAAAGACATGGGCAAAGCCGATTAACAGAGGAGTAGTGATCAGAACGACCATAAACCGTAACCACCATTTGGTATTATATATAGATATTCCCTGCGTGTTTTGCAGATTTCATCGACTGGTTCTGGACCTTACTGATGGGCTGCCTGTCACCGGGCGCCAGCTACCAGCGGCTGAAGTCAGCCCTTGACTGGACAATGCTTGTTCTGGATACCTTCTCCTATCAGCCGCACAGGCATCAGCGCAAAGGCACAACCCCAAGTAAGCTTAGTGCAGGGTCCGTACGGGGCCTGAAAAGTCTTGAAAAATCTCTAACTTCATTTTGCCCCATTTCAAGGCCTTGAAAAGCCTTGAATTTAACCTATTTTTTGGTAATTAGTTTTGAAAAGCTTTGAATTCCAATAAACTGTCCCCACTGATCTAAATTAGTCCGAAATCGTCATTCACCATTGTTGTTTTTTCTGAAATCCAAATGAAAATAGTCTTGAATTCCTATCAAAAACAGCCCTGAAAAGCTGTGAAATAGCCTTAAATTCCATATCTTCAGATGTGTATGGCCCCTGTTAGTGTTGCCACCGGAGTACCACTTTTTTTCTCTCTTTTTTTTTCTGAGGGAATGTTGCATTCGTAGATTTGAGGAAAAATTCCACAATTGGTTTTCCTCATTCCACTGCTCCTTGCACTATCCTAGTAACGCCAACCACCATGCAAGTATACATTTTTTGTTTAATGAGTTTGGATCGGTCAGGATTCAAACCTTGAGTTTGTCCCCCATTCAATCAATCAATAGTTCCGTCCTCTAGTCGAGGGTTGGATGCAATGGTTCTCCACTTGTCCCGATGGTGTGCTGTTCTGATAGACTGTGAATAATTCAAGCCTGTCCACTGTGAAATATTTGTAAACCATGATGTTCTTGGTCTCCCTCTCCCTCTGCTGCCATTCACCTTCCCTTCCAACAATGTACGGTATATTGAACTCTGACGAATGATGTGGCCAAAATAAATAAGTTTCTTTGTCTGTATAGTGGCAAACAAGCTTTTCTTATTTTTAATTTTTCTGAGAACTTCTTTGTTGGTGATCTTCTTTGTCCATGATATTTTCATCATCCTTCGATAAGTCCACATCTCAAATGCTGCTAAACGTTTGTACATTTTCTTAGAGATTGTCCATGTCTCTGCCCCATACATTAGAGTAGACCACACATAACGCTGAAGAATACGCTACCTTGTTTGTATTAATATCTTACTTGATGTTAACACTCTATACATTTTGGAGAATGTTGTTCGGGCTATTGTTATCCTTCTTTTAATTTCTTCCTCACATCTCCCATCATTTTGTCCCCCATTACCTGCCTCATTTGAAGCGGACGTTAAAAAATCAATCGGTTTTGAGAGTTGATTTATTTTTTGAGAGTGCAACTTTGTTATTGTAAATAACTGTATTGTCACATGGCTGGAAGACCAGTGCCACGGCGCTGACAAAAGACTTTATTCAATGAATAAACTATATTTACAACCAAAAAAAAAAAATGCTGTTTATTATTAAAGTTCCATAGTCCGATGGTTTTGAGTTTCTGTAATTATTTTTAGATAAATATGTTGATCTGATTGTTATAATCTACCTTATTTTAGTTTAAAGTAACATTTATTTTAAGTGGCTGAACTTTGAGATATTTGAAGTGTAAACATGTCAAAATAGTTTTGGCAAATGACACTGTAGGCTTCTGCAGTCACAGGTTCTATTAAATTGAGTCAGTATTTCCTTCCATGTGGCAACAAATGCAAAATAAGTGCATCATTATCAAAGTTACATATGTAGAATCAAATCTAGATAATTGTTTTGGTTTTGAAAATTTGATGCTTCATCGGACTAGCGAGCTTTAGGGTATCAGTCTTGATTGGTGTTCTTTATTTTTGTCCAGGATTCCAGGGTGGCATTTATTTCAGCTAGTTCCAAAGGATAAATCGTTTTGAAAAAAATATTCCTGCTCCTCTTGAGCCATATATGGGATGTAAAAGGGACAAAAATCACGTGATGAATACTTCTAACCTTCCACGTCTCATTGCAACATGCAGGAAATAAGCATCCTCCTTTAATTTGCGCATTATGGTTTGGCATGTAGCATGTACTTCTTTCAAAAAGGTTGGAGGCAAGGTGTATGCAGTGCTTTGCTAAAACAATTCAAGAATAAATAAGGGTCTGTGTGAGTGAAACGTGATTGTATATTCTTTGCTGTGAAACGACTCTATGGCCGTATTCGATTCTGACGCCCCGGGCGACTGGGGATACCCGAGGCGTTAAGATTTCAAATAGAACACGGCGAGCGGAGTCTAGAATTAAATGTGCCGTATGCAAAACGACCCGACCCCAGTAACCCACGTCTTAGTTGGGGGTGCTAGGAGCGATGACATCACATTTGTGCTGGTACCGTCCTGTAGCAGTACAAGTCCTATGTGTTTTTTTAATAACCCAGATTAATGAAATGGAAATATAACTAAACTATGCAATCATAAATACTTTAAATCCTAGTTATATCGGTTTTTTTTTTTTTAAAGGCACCATTTTTCCATCCCGAGCGTATTCGTTTATGCAACTCGAGGTTGTATGGTCTGCGTATTCGCAAAAAGATGGCTCGGGTGACCCGAGTTGTTTAATCGAATACGGCCTAAATGGTACTGTGTTCACAGGTGTTGTATGCAACCTGGTGGCTATGGCCTCA
Organism: Branchipolynoe longqiensis; assembly: GCA_030323885.1. Taxonomy (NCBI): domain Eukaryota; kingdom Metazoa; phylum Annelida; class Polychaeta; order Phyllodocida; family Polynoidae; genus Branchipolynoe; species Branchipolynoe longqiensis. The sequence continues at coordinate 27,095,071 of CM059186.1, forward strand.
CATGGTGCGACTCTATATGGTAGTGTGTACACTACATGGTGGCTATGGCCTTCTCACATAGTGTGACTCTATGGTAGTTGTTCACAGATGCTGTACGCCACCTGGTGGCTATATCCTCCTCACATGGTGTTACTCTATGGCCGTATTCGATTAACACGACCCGGACGACTCGGGTCACCCGACTTGCTAGAATTTCAATTCGAACACCGCGTGTGGAGTCGATAAAAATAAGTGCCGTGTCCAAAAGTCCTGACCCCAGTAACCCACGTCTTGGCTGGGGGTGGCTAGGAACGATGACATCACATTTGCACTGGTACCATCCTGTAGGATAACAGCAACCAGTACCAATCCTATATGTTTTTTTGGTAATAACCCAGATTAATGAAATGGAAATTAACTAAACTATGCAATCATAAAATACTTTAAATCCTAGCTATAGTTATATCAGTTATTTAATAATTTAAAAAAAATTAAAAAGAGGTTTTGGTTAAGCCACCATTTTTTTTCACCCCGAGCATGGAGAAGCATATTAGTTTATTCAACCCAAGTCTGTAGGATGTGCGCATGCGCCAAAAAGTGGCTCGGGTGACCCGAGTTGACTAATCGAATACGCCCCAAATGTTATGTGTTCAAAGGTGCTGTACGCCACCTGATGGCCATCGCCTCCTCGCGTGGACAATGGGACTTCTACTCTCCGACCAATGCGAGGCTCATCCTCACCTGTCTGCTGCATGGAACTGACGAAGTAAATAAACCCGGGTTGTCCATTAGATAACACAAATCTACATAACACAAATCTACATAACACAAATCTATACATATTTAACCACATAATTGCAGAGTGATATCTACCAGCTGGCCCTACATAGTGGCCAATTTGACTTTGACATCGCGGTAGATAACTTAGCAGGCTTCCCGTGAGGAAGGTCGGGACTTCGATTCCTGGTCGAGTCAACCCAATGACTTACAAAAATTGATAATTGTCGCTACCTAGTCTGGTACTAGACATTATTAGGATAGGGCAAGGACTGGTTAGCTCAGTATCAAGATAATGTGACTGAATGGAAAATCAGGTCATGCTGCTGGCAGCCTGGTTTCCGAGTGGGGCAGCACTAAAGTCGCGATGAGTGTGCACTGTCACAAGTCGGTACCCACCCTGATATGACCTTAGATGGTACTAGGACGTAAAACAACAAAGCACAAACTCTAGCTTGTCTGAGCAGATGTCACTGTTTTACCTAGAGGAGAGATTCAGGAGTAAAGTGTTGAACAAAATGCTACCCAAAGATATTCAACTACCTTCTTGAAAACCACATATAGCAGTGTTACATGTTAAAGTTGGTTGTTGGAATTTTACGTCCTGGCAACATCTAAGGTCATATCAAGACGGGATGGTTTAAATCTTACCACGTATATTCATTTTCTATAAATAATGCAGAATAGATAGAACTGGCCATATATAACTTATAAGAAAATTATAAACTACAAATAGAATGATAAATTACAAATAAAACACTTATGTACATCTACATAACACTCATGTTTTTTTTTTTTTTGCTTCAGATCCGAGAGATGACTGGAAGTATTTTCCTGACCTATTTCCACTGGCCATTGCGACTGTCTCCTTATTGCACGCCACCTGCTGGGGACTCGGTGCAGGAGGCACCACCTAGTGAGAATCAGCGGGTGTCGCCCCCTAGTGAGGCCAGTGCGTACCGCCTGCTGCAGACGGGTCTCCGGCTGTGCAACAGCGCCAAACCACACGAGAGCGAGAGTGGGGCCCTTCTGATAAAGATGATATTTCAAAAGTACGTCTGCAAGCTTCTTTTCTACTGCTCGAGGCTGGAATGACCAGACGCGGTGGCCGAATCAGTAGAGCGCGGGCCTCGCGTGCGGAAGGTCAGGAGTTTGGTTCCCGGTCAAGTCAAAACAATGACTTACAAAATTGATACCGGTCGCTATCTAGCCTGGCGCTCGGCATTATTAGGATACGGCAAGGACTGGTTAGCTCAGGGTCATGATAATTTGACTGAGTGGGATATTGGGTTCATGGTGCCAGCGGCCTGGTCTCTCAGTGGGGCAGCACTATAAATTCGCCATGAGTGATCACTGTCATAAGTCGATGCCTGTCCTGACATGACCATAGATGTTGCTAGGACGTAAAACCCAAGCATAACAAACAAATTATGCTCTAACGCTGTAATTATGAGATAGTAGGGGGTGTAGAGCTGGAAAGGGGTTACATTGTGTGTTCAGGCAGAGGAGTAGCCAGAAATTAATGATAAATTATGAGCAGAAAAATATTTGCACCTGTGGGTTTTCCACAAGGTGCGTACAGGAAATTAAAAAAATTGTAAGCACAAAATAAAAAAATGTATATTATGAAAGATTTAGTGTGGGAAAAAATATGGCGCTCAGACAAATTGTTCAAATGTGCTTACACTAAGTTACAGTGCAACAATGTAGCCACCCCCCTTGTCAGACATGTGTATTTCAGGGCTGAAAGAACTCCGCAATATTGACGATTTTCCATGTTTTCGGTAATTTGCTAGTTTCGTCAGAAATTCAGATCGAAATAACTCATCTTTACAGAGGGACCAGACTGGATGGCCGAATGAGTTGAGCATCCGTCTCCTGTTTTGGGAGATTGGGGGATCCGAACCCATGGGCTCGTCGGTTTGAAACCTGGTCAAATCAAAACAATGACTTAAAAATTGATACTTGTCGCTTCCTAACCAGGCACTCAACATTATTGGGATAGGGCACGGACTGGTTGGCTCATTGTCAGGATAATGTGACTGAGTGGGATATCGGGCCATGGTGCTGGTGGCCTGGTCACCCAGTGGGGCAGCACTATAAAATCGCATGAGTGTGCACTGTCAGAAGTCGGTACCCGTCCTGATATGACTTTAGATGTTGCTGGGATGTAAAACCAACAAACAAATCTTTACTGAGATGTGTCCAATGCAGTACAACTTTCAACTTTTTTATTTGCAGAATTGTGGTGGAGCAAAAGCAGGAGGTGGATTTCCGTTTGTTGGGCCAGGATGCTGTGGTGGAAAAGCTGCTCCATGTTGAGGAGGACCAGGAAGCAGAGACCACTGCCCGGCAGTTCATCAGACACCTGGTGGCTTTGGTGGAAACTAGCCTCGGCAGTACACAAAGGGACACCTTGCACGGGGCCAGAACGACTCCAATGCACGGTATGCAGCCACCAGTCCTGATTTGTATTATCACTCTCCTTTTTTGTTCTTCTCCTTTTTCTTCTTCTTCTTCTTCTTCTTCTTTGTCCTGATATGACTTTAGTTGCCAGGACGTAAAAACACAAACAAATAAACAATCTTCTTCTGACCCCAATGTTCGGTACATAACTAGAGTCCTCATATGTATGGCTGCTTTATTATTGTTGCTTCTTCTTTTTCTTCTTCTTTTTCTTTTCTTCTTTTTCTTCTTTTTCTTGTTCTTTTTCTTGTTCTTCTACTTCTTCTTCGTGTGCACTGTCATGAAGTCAGTACCCGTCCCCTGCTATGCACTGAGATATTGCTAGCACGTAAAACCCCAACAATAAACTAACCTTATTCATCTTCTCATTCTTCTTCTTCTCCAGACGGGATGGCTGAATGAGTTAGAGCGTCCGTCTCCCGTGTTGGTAGATAGTGGGGTCGTGGGTTCGAAACCTGGTTGAGTCAAACCGATGACTTAAAAATTTATACTTGTTGCTTCCTAGCCTGGCGCTCGGCATTATTAGGATAGGGCAAGGACTGGTTAGCTCAGTGTCAGGATAATGTGATAAAAGGAGGATGTGTGATGCTTGGTTGGTTGTTGGAGTTTTACTTCCTGGCACCATCTAAGGTAATATCAGGACGGGCACTAACTTGTGACAGTGCGCACTCATGGCAACTTTATAGTGCTGCCCTACTGGGAGACCAGGCCACCAGCACCATGACCTGCTAATTGATATCCCACTCAGTTACATTATCCTGACACTGAGCCAACCAGTCCTTGAGCCAACCAGTCCTTGCCCTATCCTAATAATGCCGAGCACCTGGCTAGGAAGTGATGCGTATAAATTAATTGATTTGACTCGACCAGAGGTTGGACTCACAGGGTTTAATCCCACCCACGATCTAACAAAACAGGAGAAGGACGCTTAATGCATTTGGTCATCCCATTTGGTGGGATGTGTGATGGTGGGCACAGTGGTACCTTTAAGTTTATGTGTCCTGTCTGACTTCTCAGGCCTGCTGCTTGCGATAAGGCGATGTTTGAGTGAGTCAGGTCTGACATACGCACGTCCCCATCTCTGGGCACCCGTCATACAGCGACTCCTGGCGTGTGTCTCTGACGTCATTGACGTCGTCATGGACGTGCTGGGCGGCAGGCTTCATGAGGACGGTAAGTCTGTGTATACTGCACGGTTCGTACGGAGCCTGGAAAGTCTTGAAAAGTTTTGAATACTTCATTTGCCCCATTTCAAGGCTTTGAAAAACCTTTGATTTAACCTATTTTGGGTAGTTAGTCTTGAAAAGTCTTGACTTCCATTAAACTGTCCCTACTGATCTAAAGTAGTCTAAAATCACCAATCGGAATGGCAATTTCAGACTAAATCCAAATGAGAATAGTCTTGAATCGAAACTAATTTTACATGTTTGCACTTAAAATATCTCAGAACTTAGCCATTTAAAATAAAAAAAGTTACTTCAAACTAAAGGAAGATAGATTATAACAATCAATTTAATATATTTATCTCAGAAAAATGACAGAAACTCAAAACCATCGGACTATGCAAGTTTAAGATATGCAGAGTGAGTCGTATATTGCAGACACCGCGCCGTCGTTTGAGGAGATGGGCATGGCCATCACGGCCACCATAGCCGACTGTGCAGGCGACGAGGCGGCCCAGAACACCCTGCTCACCAGCGACCACCGCCTGCTCATGACCTGGTCCTGGGTCAACATCAAGGTATCTCTCACCATTCAAACACACTCTGTTATTGAATCAGGGGTGAAGGACTCTCGCTGAATTCCAATACAATAAAGTCATCATGAGTGCGCACTGTCACGAAGTCGGTACTCGTCCCCTGATATGCACTGATGTATTGCTAGCACATAAAACCCCACAATAAACTAACCCTATTCTTCATCTTCATCTTCATCATCATCATCATGAGACCTGATGGGATCGACGAATGAGTTGAGCGTCCGTCTCCTGTTTTGGGAGATCGGGGGATCCGAACCCATGTGTTCATGGGTTCGAGCCCTGGTCAGGTCAAACCAATGACCTTAAAATTGATACTTGTCGCTTCCTAGCCTGGCACTCGGCATTAATAGGATAGGGAAGGGACTGGTTAGCTCAGTGTCAGGATAATGTGACTGAGTGGGATATCGGGTCATGGTGCCGACGGCCTGATTTCCCAGTGGGGCAGCAGTATAAAGTCGCCATAAGTGCGCACTGTCACTGTCACCCGTCCTGATATGACCTTAGATGTTGCTAGGATATAAAACAACAACAAACAAACAATCATCACCATCATCATTACTAAACAACTTCATATTCAACAACTATCAGTATAGACCTGATATGACATGAGACGGTGCTAGGACTTAAAACTATAATAAAACAACCATATTCATTATTATTATTATTATTATGTTAATAATTATTATCTAAGTACTTCATATTCACCGACAACTCATTATATAGATGGTAGAGACCTGAGGTGTGGCTTGAATGGAAACCACCAATAAACTAACCCTATTCATTATTATTAGTATTATTGTTATTATTTAGCTACTACTTCATATTCAACAACTCACAATATAGATGATAGAAATTTGATATGACCTGACATGTTACTAGGACCTAAACCCCCCCAGTAAACCAACTCAAATCATCATCATTATTGTTATTTGTTTTCTTTGCATTATCATGGGCATCAATATGTTGATAAGTAAATAATTCGAATATTTTCTTCTTTTAAAACAAAAACCAGACGGGGTGGCCAAGTGGGTTGGAGCGTCCGTCTCCCGTGCTGGTAGATCGTGGGGTCGTGGGTTCGAGTCCCGGTCGAGTCAAACCAATGACTTTAAAATTGATACTTGTTCTTCCTACCAGGCGCTCGGCATATTAGTAGGCAAACTGGTGCTCATGTCAGATAAGGACGATGGATACAGTCATGGTGCCGGCGCCTGGTTCCAGGACGCACTATAAAGCCGCCATGAGTGCGCACTGTCACAAGTCGGTACCCGTCCTGATATGACCTTAGATGTTGCTAGGACGTAAAACAACAACAAACAAACAATTTAAAACAAAATCTGTTTTACATGTTTGCACTTAAAATATCTCAAAACGTACCCGTTAAAAATAATAAACAGTACTTGAAACTAAAGTAAGGTAGATTATAACAATCAATTTAATATATTTATCTCAGAAAAATGCCACAAACTCAAAACCATCAGACTATGCAACTTTGAGCTTCCAAAGATTCAGCCTTTCGGTGTTATCACAAACAGCAGAATCTTTTTTTCCTTTTTTTTCTTCTTGAAGATTTATACTGTCTATTATGGATAAGCTTGAATAGACTTGTTTTCACCATTAGACAGTTTGTCGATAGAAAGCCTGAGCTTACACTTTTACCGACCCAATGGATTTTTAACCTCCCACACCACAGGTGGGGGCACGGGGAATCGAACCACCGACCTTCAGATTAGGAGTCTGACCTAGAAAAAAGTCAGACACTCTAATCACTCCGCCACAGAGAACACCACAATCTCACTGTAAACCTTGCATCTTTGTGGCCAGGAGTCGAGCTTGTTGCTGGGGAGTCTGGTGGAAGCCTTATCCCTGTCCACTCCCTCCACCCCTGGTGTGCTTTCCACCGAGCAAGTCTCCTCCATCGGGCAGGTCTTCCTCAAGGTGCTGCTCCAGTGTCGCCACAGGGTGAGTAGACATGACCCACACCGGTTGTCTTAATCTATCACCGTAGACCTGTCAGTGGGGTTCACGTATGTAGCATAGATTAAAAAATCATCGATGCATCACAGCCAATCACCATATGTCATTTTTGTCTCACCGTACTCCACAGCGCCATCTTGGTTTTAATTGGGTCGTTTGACAATAAGCCATAGTTCAACCGTTGTCCCAGACAGTTTACCTGCAGTTCAATGTGTTATATATATGACCAGACGGGATGGCCGAATGAGTTAGAGCGTCCGTCTCCCGTGTTGGTAGACCATGGGATCATGGGTTCGAAACCTGGTCGACTCAAACCAATGACTTAAAAATTGATACTTGTAGCTTCCTGATTGATTGATTGGTGGTTGCTTTACGCCGTGTCGGCAGCATAAGCCATATTCACGGCGAGTGTAGCTTCCTAGCCAGGCACTCGGCATTATTAGGATAGGGCAAGGACTGGTTTGCTCAGTGTCAGGATAATGTGACTGGGATATCAGGTCATGGTGCTGGCGGCCTGGTCTCCCAGGGGGGCAGCACTATAAAGTCACCATGAGTGCGCACTGTCACAAGTCGGTACCCGACCTGATATGACCTTAGATGTTGATAGCACGTAAAACAACAAACAAACATCAATGTGTTATATCTGTAGTGATCAAACCGTTTGACAAAATTCACATTTTCTACATTAAATGGCAACTGTATGCAAACTTAATACTTGTTTCCTGGAATATCAGGTCATGGTTCCAGTGGCCTGGTCGCCCAGTGGGACAGCACTATAAAGTTGTCATGAGTTCACACTGTCACAAGTCGGTACCTGTCCTGATATGACCTTAGATGTTGCTCGGACATAAAACAAACAACAAGCATATACATACACGTCCGTACACCCTCCAGATCCTGGTTCAGGGCACTGTTGTCAGTTATTTATTTATAATACTCCCAACTCTGCATCATATTCCCTAATATTCATTCTGTTCCCTAATATTCCTCATATCCCCTAATAGGTCTGACATTCCTGAATGTCCCCATAATATCCCCAATGCCGGTGTCGCAGTTTCAGCGCCCGGTCAGTTTCATGCGCATGCGTCAAAATCTAACATCATCTGTCACTAACCTTATAAATTTAATATAATGTTTTTGGTAAAGATGTTTTCTACATGTGTACAAACCGATTTGTTTCTAGGTGGTGTGGTTTTAGAGATATATCACTTTTCCTGTATTTTCTGTATGAAGATTGCTAGCGACCATTGACAATGCCTTGAGTTTGACGGTACGCGCAGTGCCCAATCTTAGTTTTAATCAAAATTAATACTAATCAAGAACCCTAACCTTATAAATTTAATACAGTCTTTTTGGTAAAGATGTTTTCTATATGTGTACCAAGCGATTTGTTAATAGGTGGTGTAGTTTTAGAGATATTTCACTTTTGCTGTATTTTCTGTATGAAGATTGCTCACGGCCATTGACAATGCCTTGAGTTTGAGTCTATACGGGCGGTGGAAACTGACCGGGCGTTGAAACTGCGACACCGGAATGTTTTATAACTTGGTTTTGCTTGCTGCCACCAGGGGGCAATAGAGGGCTGTAACATGGGCCTGGCGCGCTTCTGTGAGGAGTTGCTGAGGTCACCTGACCAGCATCTTCACTCCATTCCCAAAGAGCTGCTCACCCGGGTAAGTACTGCATGCACAGTTAGCACTGCATGCACGGCAGGCCAGGGACACGCCAAGCACTCTTATAGCAGTGTCCACTCACAGGTGGCGCCACCTAGGCAGAACATCTGTACATATATAATTAGTAACCACATACACGCTATAGCACGGAGACTAGTTTGTAATAGTTGCTTGTTTATATTCACGTAATGCATTATACAGCTCATAGATTGTATAGACTGACTAGCCCACACTTTTAGTATCTCTTTGTCGCTCCCCGTCCTGATTATAACCTTAGATGTTTCCAGGACGTAAAACTTTGTTGCTTGGGTTGTTTCTTTTAATATTCCCATGGAATGAACCTTTGGTTCAGTAGTCTCTGAACCTTGAGCTGCGTGTCATTCATGCAGGTGCTTAGTAAGATCCAGCAGTCCGACGTGGCGCTGTCAGTGACACGACGGTCCGCAGGGCTGCCCCTCATCATCACCAGCATCATCACCAGCGAGAGCAAGACCAGACAGGTGCGTAGGGCTTTCCCAGTAGTATGATATATTAGCAAGTATATAACACAACCAGGCAGGTGCATAGGGTTTTACCAGCAGTATGATATATTACCAGGTATATAAACCAGACTGGTGCATAGGGCTTTCCCCGACCTGATATGACATTACATGTTGCTAGGATGTAAAACAACGAACAAACATAGGGCTTTGCCAGCAGTATGATATATTACCAGGTACATAATACAACCGGACAGGTGTATAGGGCTTTACCAGCAGTATGATATATTACCAGGTATATAATACATCCAGACAGGTGCGTAGGGCTTTACCAGCAGTATGATATATTATCAGGTATATAATACAACCAGGCAGGTGGGTAGGACTTTACCAGCAGTATAACATATTACCAGGTATATAATACAACCAGACAGATGCATAGGGCTTTACCAGCAGTATGATATGTTAGCAGTTATATAATACAACCATCGAGGTGGGTAGGACTTTACCAGCAGTATGATATATTACCAGGTATATAATACAACCAGACAGATGCATAGGGCTTTACCAGCAGTATGATATATTACCAGGTATATAATACAACCAGACAGGTGCATAGGGCTTTACCAGCAGTATGATATATTACCAGGTATATAATACAACCAGACAGGTGGGTAGGGCTTTACCAGCAGTATGATATATTATCAGGTATATAATACAATCTGGCAGGTGGGAAGGACTTTACCAGCAGTATGATATATTATCAGGTATATAATAAAAGCAGACATGATTCATGCAATTCGCCTGGAAAAAATTGTGCTTTCCCATTTTCAAATGTTGGCAGCTAATGCAAAATGTGGGGCGGTTATCTTTGCGGCAGGATGTGCTGCTGCGTCACGTGATCGAGACGATGCTAGGCGTGGCCGAGACGCCGGTGCCGGAAGCAGATCAGCGGGCCGACCTGCCGGCTGTACATGCCCTTAACGTGCTGAAGGCGGTGCTGCGAGAGGCGGCCGTGGCCACTGCCTCACGCGGCTACCTGGCGCGGGCACTGATGGTGGCCATAGATGGGTTCGCTTCACCACATTGGGCCATCCAGAACTCCGCAACCCAGCTGTTTGGTGAGCTAAATAGTGCCTAAATGTGACCCATCATATCTTATTGGGTTGTTTTAAAAAAAAATGTTAATTCTTTTATTGAGGCTGTATTTATACTGTCCATAGCATATAAGCCCGGGTACCCAGGCTTGTTTTCAATGCTGGCCAGTTGTAGTGTTGGTGTTATCTTACCACACAGTGGCTGCTGATAAGGTATTTGATTGCCTGCATTTCAGTAGCAGATAGATAATTGGTTGGTATGGTTAGTAGCCTATGTTAGTTTTTTTGGATTTTCTTGGTATATATGTATTTATTTGTCTACTCTTATTACTAGACTAGCCTACTCCTATTTACATATCATAGGCTTGTACATAGCTGTGTGGTGTGTTATCTGGCTAGTTTTGGCATGGTTACCTTCCATTGGGCGTCCCGCTGGTGGGCCGTGACATATCACATGCCCCTTTGCAGTGCAGCTTACTGGGGGTTTCCTAGCCTTATTTTGCACAGATATTTTTTGTAAATTTTTAGGTCAGGAATTTGTCGTTCCTTTACCGTTTGGGCATTCCACACCTTGGCAGCCATTTCCAGCGTGCTTCTCTCATGAGCTTTTATTTGGCTTCTGGTCTGCTTTAGTAGTGGCGCATTATTTGCTCTAGTAGCCCTTTGTGGTTTTGTTAGAAGTTTAATGTTTTGACTATAGCTATATGCTAATGTTTTCAAATGAATTATTCTCCTATTTTCTAGTAGTTTCACTTTGGTTCTTTTGTGTATGTCATAGGTTGGGTGCAGCTTGTCTACTCTTAGACAGATTTTTAGGGCTCTGTTCTGCAGTGTTTGCAGTTTTTTTAGTAGTTCTTTTCTCGCACCCATGTAGTTTACATCTCCATAGTCAAAATAGGGGAGCACCATGCCCTTGAAGATTTTTATTGACATTTCTTGTGTCATGTAGTCTCTTAGCTTTGCAAATAGCCACAGTTTGTGGTTTACTTTTTGTATCATTTTATTTATACATAGGTTGTAGTTTAGTTGGCTGTCCAACTCAAGGCATATTATATTAAGTCGCAAGGACGGGCATTGAGTAATCAGTCACAGTAGAGATTTAGTTGGTATGGGTCCTGTCACATCATGTTGGGTATATTTAGTCGCAAGGTCTAGTATTGAAAAATGAATTGCAGTAGAGATTTAGTTTTGGGACCTGCCACATCATATTGGGTATATTAAGATGCCAGGTCCTGTATGGACAATCAAACCAGGTTACCCACATTAATCCAGGTTTACCAACACTAAAACAGTTACCAACGTTAAAACAGTTTACCAACGGTAAAATAGGTTACCAATACTAAAACAGGTTACCAATGTTACAATAGGTTCCCAACCTTAAAACAGGTTCCCAACTCTAAAACAGTTTACCAATGTTGAAACAGATTACAAACACCAAAACAGTTTACCAACGTTGAAACAGGTTACAAATAATAAAACAGTTTACCAATGTTAACACAGGTTACCAACACTAAACAGTTTACCAATATTAACACAGATTACCAACACTAAAACAGGTACTAACGTTAAAACACCTTACCAACACTAAAACAGTTTACCAATGTTAAAATAGGTTACCAACACTAAAACTGGTTACCAACGTTAAAACAGGTTACCAACAATAAACTAGGTTACCAACACTAAAACAGCTTACCAACACAAAACAGGTTACCAACACAAAAACAAGTTACCAACACTAAACAGTTGACCAATGTTATAACAGGTTACCAACACTAAAACAGTTCATCATCATCATCATCATCATGCTGTCGGTCACGATGCGACAAAGACTGCTTTCATTACTTGACTGCCACTCTCCATTTAGCTCTCTGCTGTGAGAGTTGCATCCATGAGTCGATCTTAATGTCTCTCAGCTTCAGGTTTCTCTTGATGGTATCCTTGAACCGGAGACGAGGGTGCCCTCTCTTTCTGTAGCCAGAAGACAGTTGAGAATAGAGGATCTGCTTTGGTAGCCTGTCTGATGACATCCTCATGAGGTGTCCAGTCCACCAGAGATTCTTTTTGATCAGAAGATCTTCCATAGAGGGCAGCCCCGTTCGTTCGAGTATTTCCTTATTTGTCACTTTGTCCTTCCAGGTTAGCCTCATGATTGAACGCAGATGTCGCATCATGAAGGCATGCACATTTCATGAAAGCTGCCTGCAAAAGTGTTGAAGTGCTGCTGGCTTTTGCAAGTTACCAGCGGCACTCTCTCGGGGAGCAAATAGAGGTTTCACACCGGCAAGAACATGTCAAGACAGGCGCAAAACTATTTGTCCCTGCAGTGGCTGGTCGGGAGATGTTGGGAGTTCCATACATCAACCGCCCTTAATGCTGCCACAGTGACATGGTTTTCTGTTTAGGGTTTGCTCCCTTAGCCTTCGGTTCTGTCAAGAACCTGTACCACAAGGCAGTGGTTTACAACTCTGCAAGGCAGGGGCGTCAAACTCCCTGAGGTATTGCTATACATGCAATACCGGTGTAGCAGGAAATCGCAAACCCTGTAAATCGCAAACCCCCACTTGTGATTTCCTAGGAAATCGCAAACCCCCATGCCATATATGGGCATGGGGGGTTTGCGATTTCCTAGGAAATCGCATATCCCCCCTGGAGATCGCAAACCCCCCATTCGGCGGCGGCGGCGATTTGTTTACTTTACGTTCATCGAATTTAGGGTTAAATTGGTCAAATTTCACTTATTTGGTTACCAATTTAACCCTAAATTCGAAGCGTTATTAAGGCTACCGCCGCATTGGCGGCGATATTACTAGTTATATTTTCGAATCGACGAACGTAAAGTAAACAAATCGGCGCCGCCGCCAGTATGGAATGCGGCGGCGATTTGTTTACAGTACGTTCGGCGATTAATATCGCCGCCAATGCGGCGGTAGCCTTAATAACGCTTCGAATTTAGGGTTAATTTAATGAAATTTCACGATTTGAGTACGTAATTCTGTTAAATATGGTCGCATTGAATAGATTTGGCCCGAATCGGTCCCAAAACACAGGGGGATTTGCGATTTCCAGGGGGGGTTTGTGATTTCCTAGTAAATCGCAAACCCCGGGGTGTGCAATTTCCAGGGGTTTGCGATTTACTGCCACACCGGCAGTTCACAAGTGTTAAAACAGATTACCAACACTAAAACAGTTTACTAACGTTATTACAGGTTATCAACACTAAAAGAATTTACCAACATTAAAGTGCATTACCAACACTAAAACAGTTTACCAACATTAAAACAGGTTACCAACACAAAAACAGGTTACCAACACAAAAACAAGTTACCAACACTAAACGGTTGACCAATGTTAAAACATGTTATCAACACTAAAACAGTTCACCAGTGTTAAAACAGATTACCAACACTAAAACAGTTTACCAACATTAAAGTGCTTTACCAACACTAAAACAGTTTACCAATGTTAAAACAGGTTGCCAACACTAAAACAGTTTACCAATGTTGAAATAATTTACCAAAACTAAAACAGGTTGTCAACATTTCCCCTCCGGCAGGCATCCTGGTGAGCCGGATGCTGGGTCAGAAGCGGACCCAGGAGGACCATGTGGACCTGATGACACTGCCCGAGTTCCTGGCCCACTACCCGCCCCTGGAGGAGTTCCTCTTGCGGCACCTGGAGCAGGGTGCCGCCGACCAGCAGGCTGCCGGGCGGGGTAGCCTGCACCTGCAGCCTGCCACCTTCCCCGTGCTCAGCATCCTGGCCCGCCTCTCGGCCGGCAACCTGCGGCACGACCAGTACCAGGCCAGGTAATAAGCTTGACACGCGTGCTGCACTATTTTCAGCTGCACCTGCTATCTCTGCTTTTGAACAGAAGTAATTATATATATATGGGTATTTTCATTGTAAATGGGGCCAATGTGTGACATGAGGGTTAACAATTTATATTGTGTATTTCCCTTTGTTTTTCACTCAGTAGCCAACTCTTGTCCATATGTATAATAGTAATGTGAAGGAAATGATAGTTGAGGTTAGTCTCTTGTCAGAATAATACAAATTAATGGAGTAGCCAGCCCCAAGTGTGGATGTAACATATGATTGATTGATAACAAAAATTATTTCCAACAATTTATTTCATGAAACAATTAATTTGTATGCTATGACTGCCTAATTATGCAACTGGACTATGAAGAAATATGTACAGGGAAGTTATATTCTTCTCAATTTTGAGTTGTGGACGTAACATAATAGAAGTGGACACCAAAAAAAGTAGCAGACTTTAACTTCAATTTTTAGTTCATAAAGCTTTGTAGAAAAATTATATTACTAGCCATGGTACTAGAAGATAGCTTTACACATGCAACAATGGCAACTGATTTTTTTACTGAAGCTCTGGTATTCCCAGGATAACATATTTCCTAATTTAACAAGGATGGGACAAGCAAGGGACACGACAGTTACGTCCACAACCAGTTTAATCACCATGGAATATTAGATATAAAATATATTTCATATGTATGCAAAACGAACATTTATTTCAAGTAAGAGTCTCCTTATATTATTTCATTGACTAACACTAGTAACAGCTAATATTCTATGCAAAATAAAGGTCTGGTAGGCTGTAGAAACGTCCACATTCTCCATGTAACAAATTCATATATATATATATGTGCTATATAATTCTTTATGTCAATATAAATAAAGAATAATCCTAACGCTTTCAGTGCTCCTTCTGGGCAACTCTCGCTTCCCACACCCCTTATTCTCAGCAGCCCCCCCCCCCCCCTGTAACCGGGCACTCTCTGCTTCCCCTTTCCTGGGAACCGACTCCAACGATCTCCCAGCTCTCACTACAGAATTGAAAATAATTATATACATATAAAATAATTTTCAATTCTGTTCAATAACAGAAATATATATAGGCCCTACTATGGCCGAATGAGTTGAGTGTCCGTCTCCTGTTTTGGTAGATCATGGGATTCAAAACCACGGGTTCGAACCCTGGTAGAATTAAACCAATGAACTAAAAAGTGATACTTGTCGTGTCCTAGCCAGCTGCTCGGCATTATTAGGATAGGGCAAGCACTGGTTGGCCCAATGTCAGATTAATGTGACTGAGTTGGAGATCAGCTCACGGTGCTGGCAGCATGGTCTCCCAGTGAGGCAGCACTACAAATTCGCCATGAGTGCGCACTATCATAAGTCGGTACACATCCTGATATAACCTTAGATGTTCCCAGGACGTAAAACTCCAACAACCAACCAACCATACATATATATATATATATATATATATATATATATATAATTTATTCAGTTGTTCATTTATTTATTGGTTTATTCCAGTATATCCAAGTTCCTGACGGCATTGACTCAGCTGCTAGGTTGCCCAGTATACGGAGTCCGTGAGCTGGCAGCTGTTTCCCTCGCTAGCCTTACACCACGTGACCAGCGTCTGTCCAGACTGCAACAGGTGCTGGCGCAACTTCCGGTCGACGCTTCCCATGTTCCACAACACAACCGGCTTCACGGCGACGTGGTCCTGTGTAGCATTCTACTGCGAAGCCTCACCCTCAGCTATGTGTATGTGTGCTTAAATTCCATAGTCCGATGATTTTGAGTTTCTGACATTTTCTGAGATAAATACGTTAGGTTGATCGTCATATTGTAACTTTATTTAGCTTGAGGTAACTTTTATTTTACATGGCTCATTTTCTTCAGATATTTGAAATGCAAACATGGAAAATTAATTTGGGCAAACTTGCCACCATAGCCTTCTGCAGTAACAGGTTCTATTCAATTACCTCACTATTCCCTCCCCGTGGTGACAAATGTTTAATAAGTGAACCAGTATCTAAGTTAGATATGTAGAATCAAATTGAGATAATTGTTTTGGTTTTGAAAATTTGATGTTTTCATTGGACTATTCAGCTTTAAAGTTTCATAGTCCGATGGTTTTGAGTTTTGCCATATATTTTTTTCCTAAATAGCTTTGCAGTACACCTGATTGGTATATAGGGGGGGGGGGATTATTCATCTGAATAATTCAGGTGTCTGCCTCTGTTTTACAGTGACCAGACGGGATGGCCGAATGAGTTGAGCGCCGGTGTCTCATATTAGTAGATCGTGGGATTCGAACCCACGGGTTCGAACCCTGATCAAGTCAAACCAATGACTTACAAATTTATTCTTGTCGCTTCCTAACCGGCCGCTCGGCATTATTAGAAAAGAGGGCAAGGACTGGCTGGCTCAGTGTCAGGATAATGTGACTGAGTGGGATATCAGGTCATGGTGCTGGCGGTCTGGCCTCCCGGTGGGGCAGCACTAGAAAATCGCCATGAATGCGCACTGTCACAAGTCGGTACCCGTCCTGATGACCTTAGATGTTGCCAGGACCTAAAACTCCAACAACCAACCTGTTTTACAGTTCACCTGATGCGAATGTAGGGAGCATTATTTATTCATCTAAATCCATGTCTATATCTGTTTTCCAGTACACCTGACGGGGGTCTAAGCCTAAGGGCAGTGTTGTCGCTTCTCGTTGAGAAGCTGTGGCTTGCCTCGGTGTCCAGTTGCCTGGTTCGGGCCCGGTACCTGACCATGCTTCTACAGGTGTTGCGGCTGTCACATCTACGTGGGGATAATCGCACGCCAGACGCCATCGCCACATGTCTCCGACAGCAGATGCACGTGCTGCTACACACGGAGAATGCGCCCCTTGAGGAGAAGGTAAGTTATCCTGTTTAGTTAGGATATGTGTCCAGTAGTGAGCAGGTAAGTTATCCTGCTTACTTAGGATATGTGTCCAGTAGTGAGAAGGCAAGTTATCCTGTTTGTTTAGGATATGTGCCCAGTAGTGAGAAGGTAAGTTATCCTGTTTACTTAGGATGTATGTCCAGTAGTGAGAAGGTAAACTATCCTGTTCACTTAGGATATATGTCCGAGAAGGTAAGTTATCCTGTTTACTTACGATATGTGTCCAGTAGTGAGAAGGTAAGTTATCCTGTTTACTTAGGATGTGTGTCCAGTAGTGAGAAGGTAAACTATCCTGTTTACTTAGGATATATGTCCGAGAAGGTAAGTTAGGCCTATCCTGTTTACTTACGATAAGTGTCCAGTAGTGAGAAGGCAAGTTATTCTGTTTACTTTAGGATATATGTTCAGTAGTGAGAAGGTAAGCTATATTGCTTGTTTAGGATATGTGTCAAGTAATGGCAAGTTATCCTATTTACTCAGGATATGTGTCCAGTAGTGAGAAGGCAAGTTATCCTGTATGTTTAGGATATGTGCCCAGTAGTGAGAAGGTAAGTTATCCTGTTTACTTAGGTTATGTGTCCAGTAGTGAGAAGGCAAGTTATCCTGTTTGTTTAGGATATGTGTCAGGCAGTGAGAAGGCAAGTTATCCAGTTTGTTTAGGATATGTGTCAAGTAGTGAGAAGGTAAGTTATCTTGTTTACTTAGGATATGTGTCAAGTAGTGAGAAGGTAAGTTATCCTGTTTGTTTAGGATCACCCCACCCTCTGGCTTCAACCCATGTGAAATCACTCTGCCCTCTGACTTCATTCAATCCATTTGAAATCCCTCTGGATTCAACCCGTGGGAGATCACTCCACCCTTTGACTTCCACCTGTGTGAAATCACTCCATCCACGACTTCAACCCGTGTGAAATCACTGCGCCCTCTGACTTCATTCAACCCATGTGAAATCACTCTGGATTGTGGATTCAACCAGTGTGAGATCACTCCACCCTCTGACTTCAACCTGTGTGAAATCACTCCATCCACGACTTCAACCCGTGTGAAATCACTGCGCCCTCTGACTTCATTCAACCCATGTGAAATCACTCTGGATTGTGGATTCAACCCTGGAGATCACTCCACCCTCTGACTTCAACCTGTGTGAAATCACTCCATCCACGACTTCAACCCGTGTGAAATCACTGCGCCCTCTGACTTCATTCAACCCATGTGAAATCACTCTGCCCTCCCACTTCATATGCATGTATAATCGTCTTTTCCGCATATAATGTTGCAGGTAGGCTGGGACCAGGTAGTGAAGCCGCTGGTCACGTGGTACCTGTCCGAAGGGGCGGAACCAGGAGGAAGTGGCTTCGTGACCTGTGTCAAGCAGTGCCTCGCCTGCCTGGACTCTGACGTCATCTTGACCACCCTGGAGGCTGTATCCGACCGGGTCAGCAACTCGCCGCTACCCGAGAGTACTTGGGCTCAGACACAAGTAAGCAATTGTTGTAGAGAACATTTTCCACCACCTGGCGACAGTGGAATGAACTAATCTTTAGGGATGAAAGATCTCCGCGATTCCGCTGATTTCCGGGATTTTTCAATCCCGCAGCACCATCAGCGTAGATCTATACTAATATGTGGTGCAGACGCCACAGCACTATCAGCGTATACCACTAATAAATGCTCCAAACGCCGCAGCACTACCAGCGTATACTACTAGTACCATTATACATGCTTCAAACGGTGCAGCACTATCAGCGTATACCAATATATATGAAACCCAACTTCGGAAATTTTCCGCGATTCCCTGACAGTGTTAAGCCTATGGGAGAATATCAGCAGTTCCGCTTTTTTTCCCGGAGATCACTTTCATCCCTGAATCTTATGGGTAAGACACCTGAACTACACTACATTGAGAGGCACTCAAAAGCAAGACTGGCCTGAGTAAAATTACACAGACATGATACGGGTTACCCATTTCTGATACAGATTTCGGTATTATTTTTAGTGATATGGCCATACTCCATTTTGATACTGATCTTTAGTTAAATTTATGGAAATAAAAATGTGTAACCACATTATTCCCTTGTATGCATTCCACAACAGTACAGTATAATGGAACTGATGTTCAGCCACAGTGATGAATGTTGTATGTGAATCCACTGAATGTAATGTAGCGGCACCAGTGTCATAGGCTGCTGTCGTCCTCCCCAAAACCTGATGAAGGCGGTGTCGTGAGGGTCGGCGGCTGCGCTGTCTGGGGAGGGTCCCTCGTGGGGCTGGGCTGTGTCTGAGGTGTGAGGTGCGAGGTGATGATCCCCAGCTCGGTCTGGACGGCGTTTCGATCGGTGGTCCCTGAGGGGTTGTCAGTGGAGGTCACAGGGCTGTCGGCAGTGGTGTGGGTGAGGCGCCGGGGAGGGCCGGCCGGGGGGGGGCGCGGATCAAAAATCCGCCGAGGCGGCCGGGGTCTGGCGCTCACGGGCTTGCTTGGTGAGGCATCCGGCCTCGCTGTGCATGGTTAGTATGCGCCGTACGTTGGCGCAATAGGCGCACACGTGCCGGTGCCTCTCTCCCCCCTCGCCGTGGGCCTCCCCGATGGGGGCCCGATCGCACGAGGCGGGCTCGCGGTTCCAGGCGGGGCAGGGGGCCCCGTGAGTGTGCCTATCGTAGGCGGTGCGGGTGTCGACTTGGGGCCGGGGCAGGTGTGCGCCTCGGGCCCAATCCTCGCCTCGGGGAGCTGGTGTTGCCGGGGCGGCGGGCGTGGTGAGGGAGTCCATCCTCAGGGTGTTGAGGGCCACCGGGTCATGCCATCCGTGGGGAAGTCTCCCGTCCGCTATCCAAGTGAAGATGGCCTCGGAATAGCGGCGGACGGTAGGCCACGGATGCACCAGGATGTCCCTCATCACGGTGAGGTGGTGGTGGTGTAGGCCCTGGACGGAGTGCGCGGGGAAGGCTGGATGGCTGGCGAGGGTGAGGAGGGCGAGGTTGTATTCGTCCCTGGTTGCCTCCCCCCTCCTCACCGGCTTCCGTTCGGGACCCCTCTCCACGAGGTCCGAGGGGAAAATGTAGCCCGAGGGAATGCCTTGGCGCCTGGCGGTGCGGTGCGCCTCGGCGGAAGCGAGGATGTCGCGGACGGCGTCGGCCGCGGATGCTGGGGTGTGCTCCTCGGCGACGTCCTGGAGGTAGGCGGGGGGGGAGCGGGCCCGCCTCGGGCGGCGAGGCGGTCGTACTGTTGATAGTGGGGGTGGGCTGCCCCGGGCAGAGTCGCTTGAGGTGGCGGCGGGGGCCGGGCCCCGGCGGCGGCCCGCGCCCGAGGAGCTGGGGCGGGCGGCGTGGTGTACGCCGCCTGCAGTTGCTCCGGTGCTCCTCGGGCTCCCCCCGACTCGAGGGCGTCCATGCGCGTAGTGAGGTGCTGCAGGGCCTCGAGAATGAGGGCTGTGTCGGCGCCCGAGGTCGCCGAGGGGAAAGCCGGGGCCGGAGGTGTTGAGGTGTCCCCGGGCGAGCCCGAGGAGGGTCCCGGCATGGCCAGGGCGGTCGCCCGGGAGCTCTTGCGGCCTCTTCCCTTTCCGTGTCCGGGCATGGTGTAGGAGCCTGAGGCGGGGCAGCGGTCCGAGGTGAAGCAGCGGTGATGAAGAGCCAGACAGGAAAAAGGCAGAGCGTGGAGGACGGCTGGAAGGCGAATGACTGAGGGAGGCCGGCGGGCGGCCTTATAAGGGAGGGCAGGAGGGCGGATGACAGGTGAGGTGCGAAAGCAAGGCGGGGGGAGGGGGGAGGAAGAAAGCTGAGAGGCGGACGTCGCGCGAGGTGAGAATGCTGCGCGACGACCGGGGAGGGGGGGGAGGGTCTCTTCGTCTCCTCGCATCAAGCGTAATGCTTCGCATTACGACCAATGTAGCGGCACCAGTGTCATAGGCTGCTGTCGTCCTCCCCAAAACCTGGCTCTCCCGCAGACACACCAGATTAACAAGGACGAGTAGGCCTATGTATGCTTCAGACGTTTATTATCGTTCCGCCCACCGCAGCGTCCACATTCTAGTGACCCGCCCCCTGACCAGCCAGGTCCCATGTCACCTCCTTTGGGGGGTGGGGGTGGGGGTGGGGGGAGTACGCTAGCCGCATGCAGTAGCGGGCAGTCCATTCAGGGCGCTGCCCGGCGGCTAGCGTACCGCCACCTGGCGCAGTAGAACTACATCAGTCGGCGGAGTAGTCCCTGCAGTCACCGCATGGTGGTGGAGTGCATGTACAGGCTACTACACATATAATGTTTGAGTAATAAAATTATATAATTCTATTCACATTTTGTGTATGGTATGCAGGACATATGTATATGAATTATTGTGTGATACAGATTCATACAGGATTTTAGGTGAAAAATACAGATTGCCATCCAAAAGATGTGGCAGGTCTGATTATAGCAAAATTGATTAGAAACACCAGATATGGTAGCTGATTTTATAAAGACGGATTCATATATATATATATATATATATATCCATGATTTTGTATCAATTTCAAGTTAACACATTTGATACCTGCATTTAGAACTAGGAAAGTCTAGATTTAGGTCTAGAGTTACCTAACTGGACTCAGTGGTCGAATCGGTAAGAACTCAGGCTTCCCGTGTGGAATGTTGGGGTTTCGAACCCAAGGGCCTGGAAAGTCTTGAAAAGTCTTGAACTGTATGTGCCCCATTTCAAGGACTTGAAAAGCCTTGAATTTAACCTATTTTGGGTAATTAGTCTTGAAAAGCCTTGAATTCCATGAAGCTGTCCCCACTGATCTAAATTAGTCTGAAATCGCCATTCAGCATAAGATAATCTAACATACCTACACACAATAAAACGCCAATACTCGTCTGAATTCCTATCGAAAAGGGCCTTGAAAAGCCTTGAAATAGCCTTGAATTCCATATCTTCACATGTGTCCTGGTTCCTTGTTGTCACACTAGGTGGCGGTGGGTCGGGTGGCCCTGGCGGCCAGGCACTGTTCTGTCGATGCAGTCGCCCTGGAGTTACTCGCGAGCACCGGAAGTCGCCTGGAGGACCTGGGCGTCGATCCAGACGCCACATGGGCGCTGCTCGTTGAGCTGATCAGGCGGGAGAAGAACAGTCGGCGGGCTGGCCCAGCCCTGCTCCTTACCGCCACACTGATTGCCACCGACGTGCACAACTACTCCAGGTAATAGATGCCAAAGCGAAGATTCCATTAACCCTTTGGGGATGGGAGCGGCTGGAAGTTCTACATGCTCCTGGTGCGCCTGTTTTTGAATTGCTTTTCTAGATATGTTTTCCTGATAATTCGTAAATCATATCAGAAATATAGTGCTACCCGATTGCAGGTGCATTCAGGCGTGCCGGTCTGTAGATACACAAAACTTCTTGGTACTGCTGGGCACTGCTGGGCACACCTGGCCCCAAAGGGTTAATGCATAAATTTGTGTTTTTTCCCTAGGAACATTAGTTGATTAATCGGGGTGAAATTTCAAACGCTGCCAATTGATCTTCCTCATTCCACTACTCCTGGCCCTATCCTAGTAATGTGAAACGCCAGACTACACGACCGGATGCGGTGGCTGAAGCGGTAGAGCGCAGGCCTCCCGTGCGAGAGATTGGGAGTTTGATTCCCAATCGAGTGAAACCACTGACTTAGAAAATTAATACTTGTCACTTCCTAGCTTGGCGCCCAGCATTAATAGGATAGGGCAACGACTGATTAGCCCAGTGTCAGGATAAAGTGACTGAGTGGGATATCGGTTCATGGTGCTGGCGGCCAGATTTCCCAGTGGGGCAGCACTATGAAGTCGCCATGAATGCACACTGTCACAAGTCAGTACCCGTCCTGATATGACCTTAGATGTTGCCAGGACGTAAGATTCCGACAACCAACCAACCAACCATGGCCATGTTTATACCAGACCACAGCAAAATGACGGGTCGTCAGGCGACCAGCCCTCCCTACAGAGTATTTAAGCACACGTGACCAGCACTCGTCATCTCGGGGGGGGGGGGGGGTCGGGGGAGGGGTAAATGTCTGTACTGACCCTGCAGTATTTGCATCTTCTTTATTTTAACTTTGTTCTGACTCCACTTTGTGGCTTGACAAGGCATTTTACTATAAGTTTTCTCATCTCCATGTCATTTCCATTTCAAGTAGATGCTAATCTAGATGCAGTCCGATTAGGTTAAAGTTCCATAGTGCAATGGTTTTAAATTTCTGTCATTTCTTTTAGATAAATATATTTGCTTGGTTGTGATAATCTATCCTACTTATCTTATAAAGTAACGTATTTTAAATGGCTAACTTTTGAGATATTTGTGTTAACATGCAGAATTAATTTTTGCAAACAGGAAAATAATCTTGCTCCATAGGTTTTAGCAGTAAAACGTTCTATATTAAAATGACTCAATATTGCCTTCTGTGCAGCAAAAATGCTTAATAAGTACACCAGTATCCAAGTTGTAGGGTCAAATCTAGATCAATGTTTTGGTTTTGAAGAGTTGATGCTTTCATCACACAATCAGGATTCATACGGGGGCTGGAAAGTCTTGAAAAGTCTTGAATTTCATTTGCCCCATTTCAAGGCCTTGAAAAACCTTGAATTTAACCTATTGTGGGTAATTAGTCTTGAAAAGCCTTGAATTCCATTAACGGTCCCTGCTGATCTATATTAGTCCATAAGTGCCATTCCCCATTGTTGTTTTTTCCGCTGAAATCCAAATGAAAATAGTCTTGAATTTCTATCAAAAACAGCCTAGAAAATCCTTGAAATAGCCTTGAATTCCATATCTTCTCATGTGTTTGGACCCTGCACAATGCAGCTATAAGCTTATCAAATAAAACTTTTTGATATATCCTCCATGAGAGATGGCTGTTGTTGTACTTGGTAACTACCTATGAAGCCTCGTTGTTGTTGCCTACAGCCGTCGACTGGACGCTTGGGGAGAGCTGCTCACCGGATGCTGCGCACCAGAGAATGCGCAGTGGCTGCACTTACACACCGCAAAGGCACTCACCACACTGGCACCGAATATCGCCATCTACCTGCACCAGAGCAAGTCGAACGCGGCTCTGAATGTTCTCACTCTGAGGTAACAGCAACTCAATCAAGTTATCCAAGACCAAGCATGAAGTATTCGTAGTTTCTCGTTGTGTTATTCTGGGATGAAAGCTCTGCGCCAAGGTCTCAGCCTGATTTCCAAGGGTTCTTTTTTGGTTGGCGACCACTTTCATCTCTAAATATTTCTTCTAATTGCAATTAATTAGTTAGACGCCTTATAGATTAAATATTCACCTCAAGTAGGGATGCACGATGACCCTGTAAAAAACTGCTTCGTTAAGGATCCACTGCAAACAGTCGGTGATGGTACTGGTTCCATCCAACATTGTTTATCTATATGGGCGTACAGTGCGCTGAACTGGAAGAGAATGTCACCATACCAAAATGGTGGCCACTGAATTCTCTCCATTCAACTTTTAAAAATCTATTAATCTACAGATAAGAATGTTAGCAGTGTGTTTAGCAATCCTGTTTGAGGAACAGTCATGGAGTGTAGGGCTCTGGGAGTAACTATGTGCCCTAAAGCTTAGATAAAAGATTCACCCCGCACCCTACTCTTCCGTACAGTGGGTGTGAAGAACAACCCATTGGAAAAGGTGCCGAAAGGCTGGGTAAATGAAATGAGCAATAACTTCTTAATTTAAGAAGCAAAATATATTCTTCAAATATATCTCAATATTTACCCCCACTTTTGATTTTTTAAATATAATTGTTTAAATGTAGTTTAATAGACATTAAAGTTAAGCCGACAGCATTCTATGATCGCCATCTTATCTTTTTTCATTCTCTCCCATTTCACCACTTCTGTGCCAATATATGTAGTCATTGGATACTGGAACCAGGAATTCCACTTCCTGTTCCATACTAAAGCAGTTTTCGCTCATATATAGATTACATTGTCATTCACCCATATTCTGGGTAGGGGGTAAATATTTGATCTACCTAGAACTCAGCTGACGTGGAACAGATGTGGAGATTGTTGTGGTTTATCGGAGCTGTGATTTACCATGGGTTATCAGTATCAGATAAGAGGATGGGTGTGAGGCGCGACAAGATGGGAGGACAACGTCCAATGTTCAGCCATAATCACTCGCCGTTTAACACAAAGTAACGATCATGGACATTCCACTTGCGCGCGTGTGTGTTTGTATGTGTATGTGTGTGTGTGTGTGTATATGCGTGCATGCGCATCTGTGTGCGTGTATGTGCATTCACATGCATGCATCACTTTTAGTGTTTATCAGTTTCTTTAGCTATGGTCAGCATAGTCGCATAGCCCGATGAAAGCATCAAATTTTCAAAACCAAAACAATTATTTAGATTTGATTTGACATATCCAACTTAGATACTGATGCACTTATTAAACATTTGTCGCCACACATAAGGGAATGTCTGGAATGAGCGTGAGCGCTCATTCGGGTTCATTGCTGGACACGGGATACTCGAGGCTGACACCATCCAACCCGCCCCCCCCCCCCCAGTTGGGGGGAGGGGGGGGAGACAACCCTCCGGACAGGGGCTCCCCCTCACCTCCCCTCTCTCTACACCCACCAATCACTGGCTGCCATTCCTCAGCCAATCGAAACACAACAAATTCCGGGTGCCCTGACACCATATCTCAGCTGGTCAGTCCGCCTCAACCTCCCAAACTGACCACTTCCCAGCTCCAATTTTTCCAAATTTATTTATCATATAATTACTTATCATATAATTAATTCTCACCCTATTAACATTTATTGTACAGTTATACCTATCTACTGTATATATGTTAACTCTTTGCTCATTCAATGTTACCTCGCTCATATGTTCCATCTCCCCTCATCCCATTCTCATTCCCCCTCCCATTAATAGCATGACCTTCGCTTGACTGCTTCCTGTCCGACAGCCACTCATGATCAATGTGCATGCCGCCGGGTGGGCTGCACCCGAATATAAGTCTTGTTTTACCCATCTCAATGTAATAGAACATATTAATGAAAAATTCTATGATATCAGAGTTTTGGCTTTAATTTTGCATGGTTGCACTTCAATATCTAAAAAGTTAGCCATTTAAAAATATTTTAAGTTACTTAAAGCTTAATTTGTATTTTAAATGGCTAACTTTTGAGATATTTTAAATGCAAACATGCCAAATTAATTTTGGCAAGCACGCCAATACTTTGACACCATAGACTTCTATGGTAACAGATTCTATTAAATTGCCTCAGTATCCCTTTCTTTGTGGTGACAAATGCTTAATAAGTGCACCAGTGTCTAAGTTAGATATGTAGAATTAAATCTAGGTAAATGTTTTGGTTTTGAAAATTTTATGCTTTCATCAGACTATGTAGCTTTAATTATATTCAATGGTTGTTGTTTTTTGTAGACTGTTCGAGGTAGGGGTGCGTCTTCTAGTGAGCGAGCATGTCCCGGTACGACAGGAAGCCGCCCACTTTGTGTCGGTCCTCCATGCTGGCGTTCACCACATTTCATCTGTAAGCTTTCAACCAAGCTCAGTCAAATATGCTATGGAGTTACTATTACAACTAATAGTTCATTTATATTATGCTTTTATTATGGAACAGGATTTTCATGTGGTTATTAGTGCAACTGATATTGTCATTTATGTACCAACAAATTGTACTGAACCGCCAGAAGACCAGTGCTCTGGTGCTGACAACAGACATTATTCACTGAATAAAATACATTTAGTAAAAAAAAAAAAAAACCTCAATTTTTCATGTAGTTTACCTTTAAAGCTGCATAGTCCGATGAAAGTATTGATGCTTTTCCTAGCCAAAATACTTATACAGTCAAACTTCTCTAACCGAACACCTCCATAGATCGACCACTCCCCTATATAAATCGCTTTATTTGGGTCCCAAGTGATTGCCTATACAATACCATTGTAATTAAATGAAAAACTCCCTAAACTGACCACCTCCCTAAATGGACGATTTAAAGTCGGTCCCATGGTCGGTCAATTTAGAGAGGTTTTACTGCACCTAGATCTGATCCCACTTAGGTACTGGTACGGTGCACTATTTGAACAAACCTAACCTGTCACCATTGAATCCCATAATGCAAAGCATTTAGATGTGCATGCCAAAATTCATATGGCATGGTTTCACTTCAAATATCTCCTAAGTTAACCCTTTAAAATAGAAGTTAATTCTCACTAAAGGGAAGTGGGTTATAATGATCAACCTAGGATATTTATCTATTTTTCTTTTTTTTAAAGGCAGAAACTCAAAACTATTAGACTAATTTGAGCTCGGATGACTTTTTTTGTTCTTCTTTCTTCGTTAACTTAAAAAGAGAGGAAAAAATCTGCCTTTTTACTTGTTTAAAAAAAAGAATGGGGTCATATGCATACACACAGTATAGACATGCTATGTTCAGCACATATGGTTGGCCAACTTAGATATGGTGTAATGAACACCTAGAATTGTATGGTTTGCAATTAATTCACATGAATATGATAAAGGCATACTTTATTTTTGTTAACAGACTCAACCTCTTCACACTGAACTGGCCCTCCAGGTAGATGCTATAACATTTACATATAATATGGTTGGCCTAAAGGCTATTTACTGATAAGAGTTCTCCCTATCTAAGAGATAAGAGAACTAACTTAACAGTTTGGGCTAATTTATAAACATGCTATTAAATAGACACGTATATTACGGTTGTTTTATCATGGTTAATGGTTTAACAAAGTTATGACCATTAATGGTTAAACTATTCCTACAATTTCTGTATTGTCAACAGCTTAATTTATGCTTGTGTATGGGAATTGTGAATAAATTAAAATGTATCTGTCTATATGTCTATGTCACGTGACTAATATGTCTTTCTAGGTGCTGTGTGAGGTGACGTTTTCTTCTTTAGCTTCTAACCCAGTCCTGCTCCGGACTGTGATCGGTCTCATCAGAAAGTCGAGACCCTCCTTGGCCCACTTGGTTTTGCAAGAGGACAAACAACAGTAAGTGTTTGGTTCTTGATGTGGGCAGCGGCACGAAAAGGGAAGTTGTTTCAGTTGCGTCACTTCCGGTTCCTCCCCAGAGTGGACCGGATATGGGGGTTAAGGCGATACTGGGCCGTGTTCAGGGTGGACCTCGGAGTCGACTCCAAGACGTCGCGCTCTTTAGGTAGAAGGCAAAAAACGCCTCCAAAATGGCAGTCCGTTTCAGTGGTTTCATCCAATTCTACTGTTCTTTCAATTACAAATGGCTGCACCCTATGGAGGCTGCCATTTTCTAGGCAACCGACAATATGCCATTCAGACTGGCGCGACGTCCGGAATGCAGCCCTGGTTTGTGTATGATTCATGTTTAATTATAATAGCAATGGGGTTGTCTTCAGGTGTGGGAGGTCGCGGGTCCAAACACTGACCGAGTCAAATTGAATATATAACCATTACCGATATACGACTATACCACTGAGTCATGTCATCCTTTTACTGAACAACCCAGTTCTTGCTCTATCCTGGCATTCGAGGCATGTCTCAGCCAAGTGTGAGCATAGGCACGGACAAGCAGAATATGGATTGAGCTTTTCCATCACTGATATATTACTATTCTATTCTATCACTGATATAGATATATATATTCATATCAATGTATATAATAATAATAATAATTTAAAAAATTTAAACGCAAACTCAAAATCATCGGACTACGCAACTTTTAAGTAAGGCCTTGTCAAGTTGTGATGTAATTTACCTTTTTAGTGTTGACGATCTATTCGACGCGGAAGATGCGAACTATTACAGAGAGGATGTAGCCCTCGCGCAGACGTTTTGCTCGTGTCTTCAGGTATTTACATGATGAATGGAGTATCAGTGGCGGTTTTAGGGGAGGGGCACGGGAGGCACGTACCCCCCCCCCCCCTCCATCCGCAGCTTTAAAAAAAATCACATTAATTGGTGATAATATTAATAATAATAACAATAATAATGTTCTATTTTATAGGTTAGTCCTTTGGATGGGGTATTTGAACTAACCAGGATAACACAATTTTCCACCAGTTTCAACAGCCTGGTGTTCGGCATATTACTAACTGTTTACATTTTATGATGGTCTGGTAGAGCTAAAACTTGACGACATTCATACGTCGGTTATACCTAAAACATACCTAAAACATTGCTCTCTGGTGCTACGAAATCCCCTCATTTTGGACGTCTGTTTTCGAACAACTTTGTCCCATGGGAGGGGAGGCCCCGCCCCTTACTCGGCACTTTGAGCCTCGTTCACTGTGCACCTCATTCACTGTGAAACCCATTTAGTCCGATCCCTGGATCCGCCCCAGAGTATAATAATATTAATAACCACTCTCCATTGATCTGTTATTTAATAGAAGCTCTCAGTATTTGAATCATAATGTGACCATCACCCTACACCACTGACGGTATGGCACAATCGCTAAGAACGCTGGCTGGCTTCTCATGCAGGAGGTCGTGGGTTCGAATGTGGACAATGCCAAACAGATGCTTTAGAAAATTAATATTTGTCGCTACCTAGACTAGACGCTTGACATTACCCAGTATCAGGATAATGTTACCGAGTGAGATATCGAGCTCACAGTGCTGGTGATCATTCTCCCAGTAGGGCAGCTCTATAAAGTCACCATGAGTATGCAGTGACTATTTGGTACCCGTCCTGATATGGCATTAGACAGACGTTTGTTGCTATAAAACCCAAACAAACCTTAAACTATTACAGACGAGCCAAAGCTGCGAAACTAGTTATGTCTCTATGATTTCGCATTGGATATGCCTCAACTGCCATATATATAAATATATATATATATATATATATTTTACCTCGGTACTACGCCTCTGGCTACTCATAGCCTAGGGAGAAGGAAGCACATCCGGGTCCAGCAATTAGCATAATCAGCGCACAGCAGGAGGATGTGTTGTGAGCAGCTCCGGCAGTTTTTCTACATTTACTACAAAACCAAGCAGGTTAGTATCTTTCAAACTCGATACTTTGGTTTAGTTCATATTAGCATTCACGTACAAGTTTTTAAAAACTTTTCAATAAGATATAACTGTTTTTACAGCTTAGTTTCGATCATAATTGGTATGATCGAAAGAACAATGCATTCATTGTTCGGTTATTACTTAACAGCCACCCATTGCCGAATGGAGAGAGGTTTGGCAGGAGCCAGTTACATCGTTAGGGATTCATTCCCTGGGTCTCTTTAAGATTCCCCATATTTTGCTTCTCGTTACGGCATACTTCCGAGTCCTATAGTATTTTCTTCAACTTGTGGGTGAAGAAAGCCACAGGTGGGAGAAGTTTATAGCTACTTAGAGTGTGGGAGGGCACCACTACACTGGTCCCTACCCCTCATTAGGATCGGTTGGTTACCCATACCATTATCATGCGACTAGCCATACGCCTGCGTTAAACATTAATTTAACACCATAAAATACACACCTAGTATAATTATACTCTAATTATCAGTGTGCTATTTCACCTAAGACAATGAATCGTCCGTCTTTTTAGCCACAGTCTCGGAGCCATGGCTAAGAAGCGGAGTAAGGCAGATGCAACTCACGCACTCAGTGTGGAGAAGACGCCATACCGCCTGGGCGGGTACAAAGGTCGCCCTCTCCAGAACAAAGGGATTCTGAGGAGGCGGGGGGGTACAATACCGGCCCCAGCCCTGCTGATAGGGACCTAGACGAATAGTTTGGTAGGTTAGTGCAACAAAAAATGGAGGAAATGTTACCATCCAGAGCGGATATGTCAAAGAAAAGGTGAAGCAAGGTGCCGCAAGACACCGATGAGTCAGAATGGGAGTCCGATTCGGAGGATCAAGCCTCAACTGACGATGACTCAGACGAGGAGGTGTTTGTGCGTGCACGGAAGCGCAAACACAAGAAGAATGATTCGTCAGAAGGAGACGAGTACACGAGAGGCCATAAAAAAGAAGGCCCTCGTGAAGAAGACAAAGAAAAAGTCGAAGAAGAGGAGGAAACGCAGATCCTCCTATGGACTCGTCGTCTGACTCATTGATGAGTCAGATGACGAGTTCAGACTCCGACATGAAGCACTCCGGCAAATACGCTAAATCATGTGGGAAAGAAACAAAAAAGTGTAAAGTGTTTAGGCGTAAGAAAATACACATAATGACGCTCATGAGGAAGACCATCCAAGGCCACTTTAACACCTTCAAACCAGCGGAGGTCATAGTCAACATCGCGGAGGAATTCACAGGAATTCAAGAATCTGCCATCAAAGAGATGGACCCTGAGGTCAAACTCAGTGAGGACAGGAAAATGTTTGAGACGGCTCTCTACACTCTCCACAAGGGGGTACTCCCAGCTCTGGCAGCCTTTGTGTCCATCGCCAACAAGTTCTCGTCACTCTGTGACGATATGAACAGAGGAATTGTGTTACTAAAGGCAACCAGCAACTTCCTCTCCTATAGACGGTTCGAAAACATCTTAAAACTGGTCTGCGCAGACGCTGAGAAAGAGGTGGCACAGTCCAAAAAGATGATGGACAATGATGAAAAGGAATACACTCTATTCCTAGCACCAAAGCCGATTAAGGGCAAGCCGCTGGATAAGGGCAAGATGTTCGGTGGACAACTACAATACTTGTTCAAACAAGTAGAGTCCAGCTCCAAGTGTGAAAAACACATGGAAACCGACAAAAAGAAATCGGCGGATGGCAACTCCAACCGCTTCAAGAAATTGAGGCAGGATATTCACAACTCTAGAACCAGCCAATGAGGAGGCCGGTTCAGAACCAACTTCAGCTTCCAAGCCAGAGGAAGGGGCCAGAGGCAGTCGTTCGGCTGGAACGAACGGGAACAGGTCCTTCAAGAGGGAGTTCAACACTGAGAATCTGTTCCCCTGCCCAGGGAACAAATAGAAGTGGCGACTCAAATAATAGCAACCGAAACAGTAAGCAATACCTTTCAAGCCGGTAAACTCAATAACTGTCTTTCGGAATGGAATAAAGTTACAGATAACTTAGATATATATGCTTGGCCTATCAGAAGATGCAAGGATTGCGTTAATAGAAGAAACTATTCTAAATAGAATACCATTTCCATATCTTTTTCATGTTTCAAAATGTGAGGCATTAAACAATCAAGTCCTAAAGTTTTGCGAAAAGGGCATTATAAATCCAGCACTACATGCGACTGGTGAATTTATCTCGAATATCTTCTTAAGACCCAAATGGGGATGTTAACTAATTTTAGACCTAACTTTATTTAACAAATTTGTAGAATACAAGCATTTTAAAATGTTTTCATTAGAAACAGCGAGAGACTTAGTCACACAAGGAGCTTAGCTAGCCAGCGTTGACCTTAAAGATGCATATTACACAGTGCCCAGCTATAAACATGATCGAAAGTATTTAAGATTCTGTTGGAATGGAGAACTTTATGAGTTCATGTGAATGCCGAATGGACTGGCGTGCTGTCCACGCATTTTCACAAGGTTACTCAAACCAAGTTTTTCACTAATGGCTAGAAAAGGACATATCATGTTCTCATACATTGACGATTCATTTATTGTCACGCAAACACAACAACAATGCCAAGCAACAGTAAATAAATTATGTAAAACATTTACAAAGCTAGGTTTCTACATACATGAAACTAAATCAGTACTGACGCCAACAAACATATAACTAAAATCGTTGGGTTTCGTTATTGATACCATAAAAACGACAATTTCGTTAACAGAACAAAAAGTAGATGAATTTATAACAACAGCAAACCAATTATTACAATTGAACAAACCCAAAATGCGACAAGTGCAGTCTTGATAGGAATAATGATAGCCTATGCACCAGCTATCTCATATGGCCAGGCCCATATGAAATCCTTAGAGATAGATGAAAACTTGGCACTGGCTCGCATAAAAGGAAACTTCGAGCGGCCCATAACAATTTCGCAGAAGGCCAAAACGATATAAATTGGTGGCTTTCACACATAAACAACTCACCCAACCAGATTAGGATGGGAGAGCCTAACACCACTGTCACAAAAGATGCTTCCTTCGAAGGCTGGGGGGATCCATAGAGACCAACAGACAACAGGTGGCCGATGGATGGAAGACGAAGTCTCTGACCACATTAATGTACTAGAGCTTGGAGCTATTTACCTAGGACTCCGCAGTCTGGTGCACATTCCTAGAAATCATGTACGAGTTCTAACAGATAACACAACAGCTATGGCTTACATTTGTAATATGGGAGGGACTCACTACAAACCATGCAACAACTTGTCAAAACTTATTTGGGATTGGGCAGAGAAACACGAAATATGGCTAACAGTAGCGCATATTCCAGGCAGCCAAAACACTTTGGCTGAGAGGAAAAGTCGACACTTGCATGACCATTTAAAATGGTCATTGAATCACAACATTTTCGACATTATTTGTCACAAATAGGGCAAGCCAGACATTGATCAATTTTCATCACACAACAACAAAAAGTTACAAAGATATTTGCCTTAGATGTATTTTCATTAATTTGGAATAATAAATTCTATTACATATTCCCCCCATTCAGCATTATCAGCAGAGTGGCCAGGAAAAGATCAAGATGGATCACACCCACGCAGTACTAATAGTACCAGCATTGGAAACACAACCATGGTTAGCGGCAATAACGTCAGCAGCAAAAGACTTGATGAGCTTCCCAAGGGAAAGGAACAACCTTCAACATCAAGGACGACTAACAGTCCATGAAGATGCATCGACAACACCTTTTGGCATTCCTTTTCTAAGTGTTACGATTTCTAAGAATATTAGAAGATAAAGGACTGGGATTCAGGGCTATTAACACAGCTCGATGTGCCCTTACCAAGAATAGATGGACAAACAGTTCGGAAACATGAGTTAGTACACTGGTTCATTAGATCGGTGTACGAAAGAAACCCACCCAAAGCTAAATATAATAGGACTTGGTATGTATCAATAATATTCAAACTATTCAAGTCATGGCTTAGCAACAAGCATTTGTCAATGAAAGACCTAGGATTTAAATTAGCAGTCTTTTTACTGCTAATTACAGGACACATAGGCCAAACCATTGTGGCACTTTTACTAGATGGACTAGAAATAAATAAGGAAGAAGCTACATTTGATTTACAGACAAATCGTACAGGTGACCCACTGTCCACAGTACACATTACTAGCTTTTCGGAGGATAAACGGATATGTGTAGTTTCGGCCATTAGGGCTTATATATCCAAGTCACGCGGAATAAGAAATTCCAGACAACTACTAAAGAGCTTTATACGACCACATAAAGCTATCTCGAGAGACACTCTCGCAAGATGGACTATCAAGGTGCTTAAATAAGCAGGAGTCAAAACTGGACGCTATGCATCCCACTCAATGTGTGGAGCCATGGTCTCCAAGGCAAGACAATTAGGAATCTCGATCAAGAGAATTCTGGCACACGCTGGGTGGAAGATGGCTAGATCGTTTGCAAAACATTACAACAAACGACTGGAAAAGTCAAGCGGCGTGGCGACACGCCTACTCATCAACTAGAAACAGGTTAGAACAAACATTACATTTATGTACATAATATTGTTACAACATAAAAGGATAAAAAATGAGATTACATCAAATTCTCCCTGGACTATGAGTAGCCAGAGGCGTAGTACCGAGGTAAAATAGTTTAACCGTCGGGCTAATCCATCCCCGCTTAAGGCGAGCCTTCGTGTTAATTTATATAATTATTTCCATGTGAATTTCCTGGGCCAGCCGCCGGCCGCCGCTGCCCCTCGTCCCATCTGCAGGTAGTCCGTGTCCGTCGGTGTCCTTCCCGGGCTAAAGTCGGCCAGCCAGAGTATCATCTAAATACGGAGGTTTGCCCCCTCTCGCATTTATCGGCCTAAAGCAATTACTTAGTTATTTCAACTAACTGGCTAGTCTACTCGCCTTACGGTGTATTTAATATGTTTAAATTGATCCAGAACTAAGCAGATGCGCTAGTGTCACTGCCACTGTCAATGATAATCAGCCTAGGTTACTGTCTTATTTTAGCCAAAAGATTTATACGTTAATTCGGTTCATATGTCTGGTATAATCTCCCCGCAGATGGGTTAAGTAGCTGCATAAGGCCTATTTAGGCTTAAGGCCCTTAATTATATATATATAAAGCAATCCAATGTTAAGTTCGACCATAGCGGTTTACTCCATAGAAAACTGGAGGATAGTAAAGAATGCAAGGAACGTTCCAATCTACTTTTCCAAAAGCTCACGGCTTTTTATTCTTAACCAAACTAACATTCGTAGCACATCTCGTAGAAGTATTATGCAAACCCCTCCCCTAATGTTTAATTTCAAACAAGTTTAGAATTTCGATAATATAGGCCTAAAACTCAGCTAAAACATCAGAGCGTTATCAAATACGTCTGATCGGTCTGGGTCCGAACGCCCGACCTCCTATCCTTGCCAGGCGAGTCGCAATTTGCGTCTCCTAGCAACGCTTTACGGCCGGAAACCCGGTGCCCCGTGAATGTTTGGCATTCGCGGACCGCCATGGCGAGTAGCCCGTATTTCCAAATACGGGTTAATCGGCGCACGCCCGTGAATGCCACAAGGCGAGTAGTCTCGCCCACTTCAATAGTATAGTTATACGAATCTTACCTGGGTAGAGATGATGGATAACTGGTGTTTTCCCGAGGTACTCGCCTCGGATAGTCATAGGTCAGGGCCCACCCACCCTACCCTACCACAACTATCATTTTCGCTGGAACTAAATCGAAAACGCAATAAGTATCCATATAGAGTTAGATAATTTTTAATCCTAAAAAGTATGTAAAAGATTGCTGGACTCGGATGTGCTCCCTTCTCCCTGACCTACGACTATCCGAGGCTAGTAGTAGTACCTCGGGAAAACACCAGTTATCCATCATCAGAACTATACTATATATCCCTGTCCAGATTGGATGGCCGAATGATTTAGAGCGTCCATCTCCCGTGTTGGTAGATCGTGGGTTCGAACCCTTGTAGAGTCAAACCAATGACTTAAAAATTGATACTTGTTGCTTCCTAGCCAGGTGCTCGGCATTATTAGGATAGGGCAAGGACTGGTTGGCTCAGTGTCAGGATAATGTGACTGAGTGGGATATCAGGTCATGGTGCTGGTGGCCTGGTCTCCCAGTGGGGCAGCATTATAAAAGTCGGCATGAGTGCATACTGTCACAGGTGGGTACCCGCCCTGATATGACCTTAGATGTTGCTAGGACGTAAAACAACAAACAAACAATATATATATCCCAGTGACATTCTTTCTTGCCCGTCCACCCCACTACCCACACCCCCAAACACTCATTCGCTATCTTCTCTCTTATATATGTATATGCATATATCAGTCAGTATCCGATACAGCATATTCTGCCACCAGACGGGGTGGCCGAATGAGTAGAGCGTCCGTCTCCAGTTTTGGGAGATCGGGAGATCGGAACCCATGAGTTTGTGGGTTTGAATCCTGGTTGAGTCAAACCAATGGCTTAAAAATTGATACTTGTCGCTTCCTAGCCTGGCGCTCGGCATTATTAGGATAGGGCAAGGAGTGGTTGGCTCAGGCTCAGTGTCAGGATAATGTGACTGAGTGGGATATCAGGTCATGGTGCTGGTGGCCTGGTTTCCCAGTGGGGCAGCACTATAAAATCGCCATGAGTGCAGTCACAAGTCGGTACCCATCCTGATATGACCTTAGATGTTGCTAGGACATAAAACAACAACAAACAAACATATTGTTCCTGCATTGTGCTATTATATTAATTACAACATTAGTTATCTGTGCCTTGCTTGGACATTAATTACCTTTCTTTTCCGCCATGCTTACCGTTGTAACCTCCCAAAGCATTTAATTAATAGATAATTGTATATTACAACAACAAAAATCATGTTTAATCCTCATAGAGTTCGCCACCCTTGACAGTCATTAATACATGTATACATTGCAGACACACCTGACGAAGGAAGCACTCGCTGGAAACTTCAGGCAGGATTTGTTGAGTGACGTTCTAGATGATCTTGAAGAGGCCTTACCAAAGCTGGACTGTCTTTGTTCAGGTGAAGAACTGGCACATGCCTCTTTGCTGGCTATAGGTCGATCAGTGAAATATAAGCAAAATCAAACATATATGTCTCTAAATATTCTAGGGTAAGCCATGTACATCGCGTTTGTTGTTGTTGTGTGTGTGTGTGTGTGTGTGGGTGTGTGTGTGTGTGTGTGTATATACATATATACATACATACATACAGTAAAACCTCTCTAAATCGACTTTAAATGGTCCATTTAGGGAAGTGGTCGGTTTAGGGAGTTTTTTTGTATCGATACAATGGTATTGTATGGACGATCGATCAAACAAAGTGATCGATATAGGGGAGTGGTTGATCTGTGGTGGTCGGTTAAAATTGGGGAGAAAACACGGAAATTATAATGTTGCAAATGGGATGGATTAAAGTTGCATAAACCTAGACATTTTCTAAACGAAAACATTTGCATGCAGTTATTTTTATCCTATTTTTATCCTCATTATTAAAGTTGCATAGTCCGATGGTTTGGAGTGTCAGTTTTCTTAGATAACTATATTAAATTGATTGTTATCATCCACCTTACTTTAGTTTGAAGTAACTTTTACTTTAAACGGCTAACTTTTGAGATATTTGAAATGTGAACATGCCAAATTAATATCGGGAAAGCACGCCAAAACTCTTGACACCATAGGCTTCAGCAGTAGCAGGTTCTGTTAAATTGATTCAGTTAAGTTCTATGGGCAACGAATGCTTAATAAGTGCATCAGTATCTAAATTTTATATGTAGGATCAAATCTAGATAATTGTTTTGGCTTTGAAAATTTGATGCCTTCATCGGTCTATGCAGCTTTAACTGTTTCCGTATTTTTAAACGCTCAATAACGGCGTCTTTCTTGTGTTAGGTTCTGGTCCGGTGAATGTGAGCTGTGGGTCACATGTCTATGAGGCGATATGGGCTGACCTAATGCTCGCAGGTCTGTTGGTCAGGGCATCCTCACAACGCCAGTCGCAGCGGCTCGTTCATCTCATGATCCGGTACACCAAGGTGAGCTCTCTACCGCAGCACTATCTACCTCACCTTGCACACTCCAGTATGGTACATCAACATAGATCCTCTTCTCAATCACAATCTGCCTTACTCCACCCAGTATGGAACACCAACATAGGTCCTCTTCTCAATCACAATCTGCCTCACCCCATCCAGTATGGTACACCAACATAGGTCGTCTTCCCAATTACATATCCACCTCACTCCACCCACCCTCACCCCATCCTGTATGCTACACCAACATAGGTCGTCTTCTCAATCACAATCTGCCTCACTCCACCCAACCTCACCCCATCCAGTATGCTACACCAACATAGGTCATCTTCCCAATCACAACCTTCCTCACTCCACCCACCCTCACCACATCCAGTATGGTACACCAACATAGGTCATCTGCTCAATCACAATCCACCTCACTCAACCCACCCTGTTGGGAGGGGGAAACCATGCTGAATCGTAATTTCGGACTAATTTATATCAGTGGGAACAGATTCATGGCGTTTCAAGGCTCTTCAATAGGTTAAATGCAAGGCTTTTCAAGGCATTAAAATGGGCAAATGAAGTTAAAGACTTTCCAGGCCCCATACGGACCCTGAGTCTAGCATATGGTCATAGATTGCCTTCCCAATCTCAATCTACCTCACCCTGCTCCTGTTGTGCTATGCATGCCAATATAGGCTGCCTGCCCAATCACAATCTGCCTCATGCCGCTTTTCCTATAACAATATACCCCCTTCCCGACCGGTCCAGTATACACATCAACGAAGGTTGCCTTCCCAATCACAATCTGCCGCAATCTCCCCTTGACCTCTTACATAGGTTGTTTTCAATCTATCTCACCTAACCTGGTAAAAAGGTCTCCACAAACTATACCCCACCTCCCCTCCTCGTCTGCTACTCCAAATTAGGTTGTCTCCCATACTCCCCTCTTTACTTATTGCATAATCACCTCACACGGCCTCTCCAAATTATCTTGCTTCCCATGCAAAATCTACCTTCCTCCCCTCTTGACCTGGTACATAAGCTGTCTTTTTGCATAATCTACCTTCCTCCCCTCTTGGCCTGGTACATAAGCTGTCTTTTTGCATAATCTACCTTCCTCCCCTCTTGGCCTGGTACATAAGCTGTCTTTTTGCATAATCTACCTTCCTCCACTCTTGGCCTGGTACATAAGCAGTCTTTTTGCATAATCTACCTTCCTCCCCTCTTGGCCTGGTACATAAGCTGTCTTTTTGCATAATCTACCTTGCTCCCCTCTTGGCCTGGTACATAAGCTGTCTTTTTGCATAATCTACCTTCCTCCCCTCTTGGCCTGGTACATAAGCTGTCTTTTTTAATTATCTACCTTCCTCTCCTCTTGGCCTGGTACATAAGCAGTCTTTTTGCATAATCTACCTTCCTCCCCTCTTGGCCTGGTACATAAGCTGTCTTTTTGAATTATCTACCTTCCTCCCCTCTTGGCCTGGTACATTTTGCAGTCTTTTTGCATAATCTACCTTCCTCCCCTCTTGACCTGGTACATAAGCTGTCTTTTTGCACAATCTACTTTCCTCCACTCTTGGCCTGGTACATAAGCTGTCTTTTTGCACAACCTACCTTCCTCCCCTCTTGGCCTGGTACATAAGAAGCTGTCTTTTTGCATAATCTACGTGACATCCATCCTCGTCTGCTGCTCCAAATTAGGTTGTCTCCCATGCACAATCTACAAAATCCTGTTTTGTCTGTACACCGAAATAATCTCACCGCACCATTCAATGCAGCAAATAACTATTTACACAGGTTATCGGTGGGAAGGGAAGGTGAGGAAACCATGCCGTCCAACCCCAGAAAATGGTTCAATAGTGAAGCTTATGGTTTTAAATTTGCGCAAACTTAACGAATATTCTCACAAGAGTATGCTGAAAATTTCTTAGTGTATTTTATTTATGAATAGTCCATCTACAAGTTTTCATATTGACAGTATATTAATTGTATCCACCCGCGTTAACCAGTTCTGGGTATCAAACGTTTCTTCAGATTACTTACATCATGTTTCAGATTCCGTTCCTCCACCCACATTTGCAAAGGACGGCGCAAAGTCTCGCAACAGACATCCAAAGTAATAGTCTAAGAAATTAAATGTTAAAATACGTGGCATTTTTGTCTAAATATAATTTTATATTAACATCAATGTATCTAACATCTGACATGTTAATTCTTTAAATAAAAATTTAAGTGACTGTTGGCGTTCTGGTTACACTGGCAAGCAATTGTATATTTCAAGCGTTTGGTAGTTAGGATAAACAATTCTATGTTCACATTCTCACATCATTATTTCCCCCTATGTAAATATAACATGCTTGATGACACTTCAAATGTGTTTGTTAATTAATACTTGAATGAATATAGCTTACCAAAGGAAAACCACAACTCCCTATACGATTTACAGATTTATTTCAACATATCGTTTATATAATTCTTTACTAAAGGCTAATATGACAACTTAGGACAGGACCGCCTCTTTGTTGAGAGAACTGTGTATTGGCTTTGTACAACAGCCATTTTTAGATTGGGCAAGAGGTGTGGAAGCACCCAGCCAGTATCCTAAATGGTCTCAAAGACTCGTCATGCAGTCTTCCACACCAGTTGCCCGCAAGAAAGTTATAGAAGTGATTCAGAAAAAGAAAAAGGATCAATTGGTCCAAGTAGGATCGCCCCTACACCAAAGATTTTTGTCCATAGCATAATAAATTTAACCTACTGGTAGTTCCAATCGAAGCTGGAACTTGCCCACAATGTGAGGAGTCCCAGGAATTACAAAGTATACTTTACAACCCCGGGCCCAATGGTTCTCTTGTTTTTTTGTGTGTTTGTTTTGCTTCATGACTTCTCATTTATGGAAATAACTTTACTGAAAAGCGCGTAGTATATAATCTATTACACAAATTTCCCTTCCATACAATATGATACAAATTCAGTCGCCACTTACGTTATGCATAATGACCTGGGTTGAGAGCACTGTGGTCACGGTCCACTAGTTATGGCCGAGAACCGCCCCACGCAGCACTTATTCACCAAGCAAAATCTTTTTACTCGCATCAAACGGGGATGAGAATACCATATTGCATTTCCTCATTATATTATTTCCATTTCTCATGAATATATCAAGTTTGTTTTTTATTTAAATCGATGTTAAACAATTATTCCACTCCAACAAATCATATGTATGATTTCATAAATTAAAAAATTTACTTGGGAAAAAAAATGGATGAATCAATCAAAACTGGTTCAATTTAAATTTGTATGTTGCACCATTGACACACCATCCCACCATTTTTATTATTACATTCTGTCTATACATAATGCATGTTTAAAATGCTTGTGTAGCATTTCCAGATTCTGTGTAAAATAAGACAGTGTTTGCGATTGTTCGGTCGTAAGATCACTCCTTAAATTAAACATCGCAGATAACATGACAATATCCACTGGGGACCGGCATGACTGTACACCAGCTAATACATATGGAATGATCAGTTTCTTTCATACCACAAACCCTTAATGACACCACATTCACCACGTGCCAGACCAGCGGCAAAGCTGCTACGAGTCCGCTAACGTCAGGAAAGTTAGACTCGGGGAAACAAATACTACAGAAATCCAGCAACATTCATAGTCGGCGCTGAGGAATATTACAGGTGAAGTGAATCCCCATGGACAAAAAAAACAACACAAAAAATAAACACCTCCAACAAAACAGGTTTTCATAGCGTTGCTTGCAATGCACTCAATGGGTTATAACATCACACAGAAAGGAAGGAACAAATTTAAACTCCAAGCATATTTACGACGTCTGCATTTGTGTATTAACAATTACATTAATATTCCCAAACCACAGCGCTGCACCAACATTTGTCAAGTGTGGGTGCAGGCACCGACAGGCCTAAGCAGTGGATATTCTCATGTCGAACTCACCCCGCCTACTATTCGTTCTAGTTTTTATTATTACACTTTGGTTTGTCCATATGTTAATGAATCTTACCTCACCGCTGGCTTTAGCAGTGCTTTCACTACTCAGGTGTTTTGTTAATAGGCAGCTGGTATTGCAGCCAACTTCTATATTCATCCACACCCCAGAGTTGTGTGTTTGAGCCCGTGCACCGCGACAGAAGTGCCGTGCCATTGTCACAGGCCCCAGGTTTAAGATGACGCATCACAGGCCAGTGTCCTGCTAGGGCTCTCATGGCCACTTTTTGCTGGTCAATATTATTGTTATTATTATTATTTATAACGAAGTTGTCCATTTACAAGAGAGTAGGAATATTACAGTAACGGTTGTTGCCAGTCCTCATCATTTGTCTAGTCCTTAGCAGCACCCACCGCCTCCTGGCTTCACAGGCGTGCTCGCATTGATTTTTACATTGGGCTTGTTGTCTGCCGCAGAGGGGGAGGGTCCCATTCTGTTTTTAATTTCGGCAGCCATCGTCATAAAGGCTTGTTCCACGTTGGTGGCGTTCTTTGCACTCGTCTCCAGGAAGGGAATTCCAAGTTGGTCAGCATACTCCTGAAAAACAACAGTGGATTTTTTTTTAAACCACCAAGCTATTCTCATGAATAAATCAAGTTTGTTTTTCGTTAAATCGATGTTAAACAATTCTTCCACTCCAACAATTCAAGTTAAAGTTGAATAATCCGATCAAAGCATAACATTTATTAAATTATCTAGATTTTGAAACACATCCTATTTAGATAACCATGCACTCATTAAACACTTCGCAACCATACTATAAAATGGTGCTTTCAAGATAATATGGACTGAAGCTGTGTAACTGCATGATAGCAAAGTAGATAGAACAATATTTTTTTTTAATATATCTCAGTGAAAAATACCAGTTGAGAACCAGTTGTGTAACTAAGTGCATGATAGTCTTTTGTAGATGGAACATTTTCACATCCATAACACCAATTCGGTCATTTTGTCAGATAGAACCTTTTTATGGTAAGGTCAAAACTTGTCTGGTTGGTTGGTTGGTTGGTTTGTTGTTAAGTTGTACGTCTTGGCAATATCTAAGGTCATATCAGGACGGGTACTATAACTTGTGACAGTGGGCACTCATGGCGACTTTATAGTGCTGTCCCACTGGGAAATCAGGCCGTTGGCACCACGACCCGATATTTCACTCAGTCACATTACCATGATACTGAGCCAACCAGTCCTAATAATGACGAGGACCAGGATAGGAAACGACAAGGACCAATTTGATAAAGACCCGACCGGGAATCAGAACTCCCGGTCTTCCGCACGGAACACTGCATGCACTCTAACGATTTGGCCACCGCGTCCGGTCGAAACATTTGTCTAAATCCAAACACTAAGCTAGTAAACGGGTAGACAAAGCATATGTCCAGCATTTTTGTGTGTGCACCGGCATTAATACCAAACAGGGAGAGCACATGGTCCTTCCTTTCTAGACGTACACTGCAGACTGTGAGACATTTAGAAACAAAGGCTACTTTAAATAGAATGGAATCATTTACCTTTGCTGTTGTGTAGTCTACGACTTTCTTTGTGGTTAAGTCGCACTTGTTGCCAACAAGTAGTTTGTTCACGTTTTCACTGGCGTACCGGTCGATCTCCTGTAGCCACTGTTTTACATTGTTGAAGGACTCCTGAACGGCGATGAAAGATTGAACTTTTAATATAGTACATATATACTTCTTTTCAATTAAAAAAAATTTTAATTAAAATTAACTGACCAACAATTTATAATCTAAATGCAGAAACAATACTTATTACGATAATTCCAACCTACATATCAAACAAGGTAATGAGCACATACACATCTATCTTACTCATTTTAAACCAAATCCCCCCCCCCCCCCCCAACTCCCATAGCATTGTACCAAAGTCCAGACCGTCCTATACTGAACACTTGTTACAAACTAGATATATATGCGATATTACACATATCATTTATTCAACCAGCCTGTCATACCACCCTCCGCCCCCATAAGAACTAGCATGTGTTAAAAGACGGTACCGTCTTTTTAGTAAAAACAAAATTTCAAATGACCTATTTGTGACATTTTCCAACGGTAGGTTGGTTGGGAGTTTTGCATCCTGACAAAGCATATCAGGACGGGTACCGACTTGTGACAGTGCACACTCATGACGACTTTATAGTGCTGCTTCACTGGTAGACAACACCGCCAGTACCGTGACCTGATATCCCACTCAGGCACATTATCCTCGACCATGGTTTGAACCCGATCTACTAAAACGGGAGACGGAAGCTCAACTCATTTGGCCATCCCGTCTGTTTTTTCCAAAGGACATTTGAGACAACCTGAGTATATAGGTAATGTGCCCACCTGATCGGTGACATCGTACACGACGATGATGCCATGCGCACCCCGGTAGTAGCTCGATGTGATTGTGCGGAACCTCTCCTGACCTGCTGTGTCCCACTGGAACGAGCCAACCAACACTAAGCACCCAGTTCACTCA
Organism: Branchipolynoe longqiensis; assembly: GCA_030323885.1. Taxonomy (NCBI): domain Eukaryota; kingdom Metazoa; phylum Annelida; class Polychaeta; order Phyllodocida; family Polynoidae; genus Branchipolynoe; species Branchipolynoe longqiensis. The sequence continues at coordinate 27,139,623 of CM059186.1, forward strand.
TCAAGGCAGTCATGTTATATGGACAAATGCCGACTTGGCCAATTTATTTTAAAAGTGAACATTGCAACGATATCATTACTAAAATGTCTATTTAGTGAGCTATTAGTGAGGTTCAGTACATCCGGGAAGTAACTAAATACCGTCACAACACGCTCAATGGACACTTATTTTGGGATATTGGTTTCAAAATATTGGTATGTAAATGCTATCTTAACACAAATCACTATTATTTCCGCGTTTTCAGATTATTTTCATTGCCACATCAGTGAAGAGAACATACATATCTACTTTATAAAATTTATGTGAGGATACATTAATTTTGCTTGGTTGGTTGTTGGTATTTTACGTCCTGGCAACATCTAAGGTCATATCAGGACGCATACGTTAATAAAGTATGAGATTTACGGATACTTACGATCTGGAGCTTGATTACTTTTCCATCTAATTCTATTGTTCGGATTTTCTGGAAAAAATAGATATGTGAGTGTTAAAACTAATATACATTTCTGTAAAACATTAAAAGAAATTCCTACTACATAAAAAAAACATGGTATTGGGCCAGCAGTACCCAAATAAGCAGTATGCTTTAGCGACGGTCGTGAACTTTATCTTGTATAATTTTATGTTACTGGTATTTACTTCCTCATACCTTCAGGTATACACTAGTGACAATGCTCACAAGTATTGAAAAAGATACGTTATTAACAGTAAAGCGTCACATGGGTAGAGCAGGACGATCATTAATATGTTTAATGACTGCTAATACAGGGATACTTGCAGCACTGCAGAATAAATTATTGGTCTACACAATACATATCCTTCTATAAGGAAATTGCCTGTATACGTACATAAAAATACAAATCTTTCAAGCTACTGTAGTAGAAGACGCAGGTAGGACAATAAGGACTGCCCGGGGCACCTGTTTACTCAGTCAGGCAGGTGAAGTTCTCAGTAACCTGCCCAAAAGGGCCAGTCGTTATTTTTCTGATTTGCAGTAGCAGATTTCAGTTTCAATTGGCTAACGTGGGTTTGGGCAAGTAGTTTTGCCACTTGGGAAAGTAGAAAATTCAGTCACTTTCCTGATTGAGCAAGTGGGGGAAAAAAGTTAGTGTCCTATCCTGATACTACCCTATAGATCTACATTCAGAAGAATTGCTTACAGTTTAGGTACATAAAAAAACCCGCAATCCTATCTACATTTATAAGAAACTGGCTTGTCAACGAACATACAAAAAATACATGCCTTTCAAGTTAGTGTAGTAGAAATGAATACTTACAAAGTCGACGCCAATAGTGCTGATGTAACTTTCTGTGTATGTGTCATCCTATGAAATAAACAGGAAGAAAATGGTTAGTGTCACATGTGGCAACTTTTAAAAGATCACATGTATGTATTAGGCATAACAAAATAATATTTTATGTTTCGGGTTCCCGACTGACCTGCCCCCGACTCAAATTTGTTTCTACTCTTGAGAAAATTGCACCCTTATGTGGTCATGTTGAACTCAAACCTGGTAGTAGTATCAATACAGTTTGACAGCGGGCACACATATCATTGGAACCCCAAATTGATTAGTGTCCCGCTTGCTTAATATGCCTGCATGGCCTAGTAATACTAATAGTACTGAAATGATAGTGACAATTTATAAAAAGAAAAGTTAAACCAAAAAAAAACGACCTACTACAGACCTACACCAAATTTCCATATCAACCAGAAACATGAATATTTGTTGTTGCCCTTGTCCACCTACAAACCCAAAAGACAGTGTCTGAGGATATATTGTTCATTGCTTATCCAGACACTAATCCAAAAGTGACTTGATCAGCAATTTAATAGGTGTTCAAACTTGCAGAGGAAATTGACAGGTTTCGTGCAAAAGAGACAAAATAAAAAATGCCTTACTTCCAACAATAAGAAATCTGGATCCATTTAAAGAAACGCATTAGGAATATATATATGGATAAGATATTGAGCTTAATAAAGCCTGAAAATGTCATGCAATTATCTTGTATGGGTGATTTTCTGTCATTTTAAATGTTCTCAAAATTGGGCATTTTTTAACCAGATTGTCTAATTGAGCTCTGGAACATTTTGGACTTATTTCTAGCAACTTTTCCCAATCGTATGCAGTCCCGAATTTTTTTTGCGGTGACGAGACTCACATATAGGTCAGGGAGAAATAAAAATAATCCATCTGGGGTGCAATTTTTTTCCCACAAGCCCACTTCCAAAAGGGCTCCACAGCTAAATTTGAAAAATGGTGAGTTATGGGAAATTATAGTTTTAAACATTTTTGAAGATCCATATTTTGAAATGTAACCATCTCATATCCCTAGATCTCTATATTCTCTTTATACAGGCCATGGAATCACCAGAAAAAAAACATCAGAAGTGAGATAGGGTGATTAGTTTTAATTTGGGAGACCATCAAAAAGGGTGATTAGTTTTAATTTGGGGGACTTTCAAAAATGCTATCTTTTTAGGTTCGGATGGGCCTAATTAAGTAACAACCTAAAAACACCCATATCTTCCTTAATATTAGAGCGATTTTGACAAATGAAGTATCATTTTGTTTCGAATTAAATATCCTAAGAGATGAAATCCATTAAATTAAGCTCAGACCTGTTTTTTTAAATCACTTGGGATACCTACTTAAATCGAGTAAATCATGTTTAAATCTGTTCAACTTTCAAAACACTGCACAACAAGACATAGCAAACACTCAGCAGCGAGACATAACTATTTAAACCACCTGGTTACTAAGTTAGTCAATTATATTTATTGCTGAATACAAATAAAGATTTAAACAAAGTATATTGATTTTAAACCTCAACTATTAGAGTATTACTTGATATCCACATCGCAATCTTTCAGCAATATTTAAATTTATAAAAACATTGGTTGCACTTTGGCACTAAACAAGTATGAAACGTCTGAATATAATATAGCTTTATCAGGGATGAAAATGGTGTCCGGGAAAAAAAGCGGAAATGCTGATATTCTACCATAGGCTTAGCCACCCATACAAACAGCGGTCAACTTCCAATAGAGGTTAATTTTGTGTACTTAATTCCTGCATATCATGTGCGGAAAAAAGTGACTGCCATCCCAAATTGTCCATACATCGCCCTTGTTGTCGAGCACTATAATACTTTCAAGTTTTAACCAACAGAAAAGGAAGTACATTGCTTATATTAATAATTGACTAATGATAAAAAAAACAATTTAAATACATGCACCAACGAGTCTTGATATAATCGATACAGGATTCGCACCGGCTCAGAATCCCCCCCACCCTTCACCCAAGAACTAATTTGTCAACTTTAATCAAATATTGGACAGGAAATTACCATGCATTTTATAGTGCAGCTAGCATTCACTCAAAGCAACTGGCTTTAACATAATGTCTATACACTTATGGTACAACACTATTCAACATTAATACTCCCTTCTCATTTACTTTAAACAGTTTAGAACTTGTCCATGTGACTAAGAAATGCCTATGGTTTTCATGCGATATTTTTTAATTAAACCCTCCACACCCACCAAAACAAAGAGATGATATTCAAGAACGTAATACAATGGCAAGGATTAGCCTAACCCTGTACGAAGCCTGTAGACACTTTAGCAAAAACAGTAAGCACTATACTTACTGCAAACCGTAGAAGTAAACATGATTTTCCCACTCCAGAATCGCCAATCAATAACAGTTTGAATAGGTAGTCACTGAAAGTAGAAGAGGTACCAACATGGGTTAACATTTATAACACACTAAAAATGCCATACATATCAAGTACATCATCAATGTGTCAATATTTAAATTTCAAATACCTTCACTTGGAAGCGATTAACTGCGCTGTTGCCCCCCCCCCCCCCACACACACACCACCCCCGTCCGGAGATAAGCATAAAACGCATAGATGAGAATGGCCTGACAAAAAAAGAGGGGAAATATTTTATAATTGTTGGTACTTCTGATGTGATGGTAAAATCCGGAAAAGAAAAAGAAAATCCGGAAGATTCTCTATCTATGATAACGAGTTGACTTACTACTCTTCTGTTGTGTAGAATTGCGAGATTTGTTGATTAGACTCAGGTACTCCGTTCCAAACATGACTCCGCCTACTGTTCTGTTGGCTAATTAGCAGTCTAGCCTGCTTTCTATGCTCCATGGTTGTTGTGGGGACCGATTCTTCGCCGTATTGTGACGATGGCGATCTCTAACTGAGCACCTTCGTACACAAAACGAGGTTATACTTATAGCGTAGCGTCATTTCTGTGATGTGGCAGGGAGAATCACCGTCCGCTGTTAATAGGTGACTAATGCCCACCCTCAAGTGAGGTCTTTCCTAAAGGTGATGTCGATTGAACCACAAATGTGCTAAGCAAAATAAAACCCATAGACATAGTTATATTAGATTGGACCTCACAAACAATTCGGTTACTTTTAATCTGCTGCGTTCCACCTGAACTGAACTGCCAAGTGAGTCATGGGTGTATGTCACGGGTCACAACATTTCCAACACCAGTTACCCACCCATAGACAAGATCGTGGTGTTCTCTGTGGCGGAGTGGTTAGAGTGTCTGACTTTTTTCTAGGTTGGACTCCTAATCTGAAGATCAATGGTTCGATTCCCCATGCCCCCACCTCTGCCACTTTGGATTTCCACCGCTGTGTATAACTTACAGCGTCATCAAAGGCCGGTTGCTCTCATACCATGTCTATGTGGTGTGGGAGGTTAAAAATCCCTTGGGTCGGTAAACGTGTAGGCTCGGGCTTTCTATCGACAAACCGTCTAATGGTGAAGACAAGTCTATTCAGACTTATCCATGATATGCAGTATAAATCTTCAATCAATCAATTCTGTGGTGTTCTCTGTGGCGGGTTTCCTAGCCTTATTTTGCACAGATATTTTTTGTAAGTTTTTAGGTCAGAAATTTGCCGTTCCTTTACCGTGGTTCCATTCCCCCACCTCTGCCAATTTGGATTTCCACCGCTGTGTATAACTTACAGCGTCATCAAAGGCCAGTTGCTCTCATACCATGTCTATGTGGTGTGGGAGGTTAAAAATCCCTTGGGTCGGTATAAGTGTAGGCTTGGGCTTTCTATCGACAAACTGTCTGAAGGTGAAAACAAGTCTATTCAGACTTATGCATGATAGGCAGTATAAATCTTCAAGAAAAATCAGAACTTCAGAGGGATTCACAATAACCTGTGATATATCTCAGCAAGCTTTTCAGAATAAAAATAAAAGCAGACGTGGCATACACCGCTCCGTCCAGGAGCAACTTATTATAGATTAAAGGTTTGTTTTATTTGGCTAAAATTAAATAAGCAGTCTCCGGTAATCATGGAATAAATTGTTCAACTTTATTTACACAATTCAATGAAACAGTCGTAGAACGGCAATATTCTACATTCCTGACTCAACACACTACAAACTTCCATGTGTAATAGCCATGGTTTATGATCTTCAGCGTGTGCAATGTTGATATTTAAGGTTTTGTTTGTTTGTTGTTTTACGTCCTAGCAACATCTAAGGTCATATCAGGACGGGGATATTTAAGGACCCTTCAATACTTGCCAAAAGTGCATCATTGGGTAGCACCATGCCTATTACATATATGCTTGCATTCGTGTGTTGAGGCTTTACATCCTAGCAACATTCAAGGTCATATCCGGACGTCTTTTGTAAACTAACATACTAATTGACCAATTCGTTGCCCACTAAAGGAAACACACTCTGGTGAACAGGATATGGGTGGTTGCTAAGTATTTGTGTAGGGAGAGGAATGGCCCAATGAGTGAGTGGAATAGCTACTCAATTCAACTGCAAAAGGGGATAACAAAATATTCAAAAGACTACTTTTTTCTTTTTTTTTAATAAACCAAATATTTCCAGAAATATAAAATTCGGGTAAGTTATAAAAAGGGGCACCTCAACATTTAAATGTTAAGATCACACAATGATCAATCTAATTAATTCATTCAAGTTCACCTTCCTAATGGTGATCATAAACACCCCCCCTCCCCACCACCACACACACAAACTCAATACTCCCGTTATTTAATACCAGATCGTGAATCAACCCCCACAACCAGAGTTGGATGTATTCTTACTAATCTCAGCCTGACTAATGCTAGTAATAGGAGCATGGTGATTTTCAATGATATGGATAATTTTTTTGCATGACTTTCGAGACACGCCCACCCCCGCCCCCATCACCAAGGTCCGACGTGGTGCTAATATATGTGGACATGGTAACCAAAAACCTAACTACTAATTCACACCATTATTAATTGCTTGGCGTTCGATACGTCTATTCCGAGTTCCCACTGTGGAAGTATCTTTTCAGCCACCACCACCACCACCACCCACAACTCACAAGTAGTCACGCCATTATTTTACCACGGAACATAAGTGGTTTATGTTCTATCAACATTTATTGGCCGTCCTGATATGACCATAGATGTTGCTAGAAAGCAAAACCCCAACAATTGCTTTATTTAACCATAACAGTGGTACACAACCGACTCCTGGCTCTAATTTTATATGATTTGTACAAATGTGAAAATGCAGAAAACATTGGATGACTGCTAACCCGCTCTAGGAGCGGGCATACATTGCAAATATGGACCTAGATAAAGGATTCACCCTGTACTGCGAGTACACGGGTGAATACCAACCATATATAAAAGCTGTCGGAAAAGTGGGGAAATAAATTAGAGCCTAAATTCACAATCTAAGAAGCAACACTTATTATTTATATACGTTTTCATATTTCCACGCTACCTTTGAGTTGACAAATATAATAAAACACATAGTTTAATAGAATTTAAAGGTGAAATCGACGGTGTCCTATCACCACCATATTGTCTTTTTGCATTCTCTCCCATTTCACCAAATCTGTGCCGATATAAGTACCCATTTGATACTGGAGCCAGGAATTCTACTTCCTGTTCCATACTAAAGCTATTTTTGCCCGTATTTATACTATGTTGCTGTTCACCCGTGTACTACAAGTACAGGGGGAATCTGTTATTTAATGTGGACCATGTCATGAGAACTCAGTAAGCAGGATGAGATCATGTGACCCGAGCTATAAAGGTACGGCCTGAGCCAAGTGTCCATTGTTTTGGGACATCAGGACATGGGGGATGTTTTATTAACAGTTTACTACTGGAGCGGAGCGGACAAATAGCCTTGTTGATCTGTGACCTTTCCATGCAAATTAAGGTTAAGCGGATTAAGCATTAGTAGACTTAATCCGAAGACTGGACTGATATTACAATAGATTGTTGAACTCGTGATTATTTTTCAATTCAGAAACAGACAGTGGTTTAGATGTATTGATATAGTGACATGGTGAGAGAAATGGGAAATACATAAACTTGTTAAAAGTGAGTGGGAATTTTTATTTGAGGAAATATTTGCATCTAGTTTTTAAAATATGGGAGCTAGAATATACAGCCTTTGGGGGGGGGGGGGAATTACTCGATGTCACAGTGATGCTATTTCCCCCAAATATCTGCATCACTGAGATGCAGGTGGAGATATAGATTAAATTAGATATTGCATGTGTGATCTTGTACAGCCTAATACAGGCCACAATTCCGGATTAACCAATTCAGTCCCACATTAAAAGTGTTTTACTTAATTATACGAATTATATCTTTGAAGATTGTTCGTACGTAGGTAAGTATTACTACTGAATACATCACACTAATTTGTGACTCACAAAACTAAATGCCAGTTTAATTGTATTGGATACCTCGGGCGAGTGATTTACGAGTAAATCTCCAGTTATAGAACAGCCCAAACAATGATTTTCCCATTTCAATGGAATAAAAGGAAGAACAAAATCGTATAACTACAGTATAGCAGAATCATGTTGTAGAAATGACACTCACACTGACTGACACTGTGACAGTTTGGAGTTGACACTAGGCCTGACTAGGAAGTTCAATATTCATTTATCCATTGAATGAATTAAATGGATGTGACGATTGGTTATTCACTAGCATCATTTAAATGATAAATATATGGACAAACGTGGGTACATATGAAGCCGAAAAGAGTGAGGAAATTGAGAAATATTTAAATTATCAAACACTGACACCAGTACAATATGGAATAAAAGGGGGGGGGGGCGTCAATCCACACAATCCCATGAAAATAAACTGCTCTCAGCTCAGTTTGTTTTTAAATCCAATATACAACCAGAACTATGTTAACAATGTACCGTGATGATTGAAAAGGACCATTTAGCGACAAAATGCCGTACAAGCACGGTCAGCCTAGGTCACATTCGCCGAAAAGGGGTGTCTGTGTATACGTGTTGGCTGAATACTTGAGAGCTGAATACAAAACACAAACAACACACCAAATTGATGACGTTGCTACAGCATTTTACGCAGTCAATGTAGAAATAGACACTTACTATTCGGGATTCATCGTTGACATCGCCAAGAAATCCTAGGTTAAGTGAAATGTCCTTAACCACGAGAAGGGGGAGATAAATAGACAACCTTGTATAAATTATCAATCAGGACGCCCCAACCTATCCAATATGGCTTCCGCCTTTCTGGAGTTTTCTGCAATGAACAATTCGCTCTAGAGGGGGGTTCAGCAATTGCTCTGCCATGACGTCATTCTTCCGACGTGGCATCACGAGACTCAGGAATTTACTGCAGTCGTTTGGTTATAATGACAGGAATAACACATTGCTTTTTGACTTGGTATATTTGCTATCATTAAACTAATTATTTTTATGATTTGTTGTCACATTGAATTATGACAATCGGGCACTTCAAAGTAATTACATGTTCGCCCCTTGAAATGCAATGTGTCCTCTCAGTACCCAACATGTGTTTCGCGCTCGTTACAAAACATTTCCCGCGATTCTGGACCTGTAGCATGCCTAGATACAAGATTCACCCCGTACTGCTGCAGTAGGACACAAGATTCACCCGGTACTGCTGCAGTAGGGGTGCAAACCAACCCTATGTAAAAGGTGGCGAAAATGCGGGTCAAAGGATTGAGAGCCTAATTTCACAATCTAAGAAGCAACAATTATTCTTTACATCTGTCTTATTATTAGCCCGCTACCTTTGAGTTGAAAAATATAATATAATATCTAGTTTAATAAGATTTAAAAGTGAAGTCGACAGCGTTCTACGGCCGCCATCTTGTCTTTTTGCATTCTCTCCCATTTCACCAACTCTGTGCCTATATGCATAATATGGGTAGCCATTTGATACTGGAGCCACATACTGGAGCCTCACTTCCATACTAACGCTATTTTCGCCCGTATTTATATAAGGCTGGTCTTCACCCGTGTACTACAAGTACCGGGTGAATCTTTTATCTAGGTATGAGCCCTACAAATGAGTTTTAAAACGTGACATTAAAAAACAGTTCCCGGTCCTGGTCATTTTAATGCTATACACATCGTCAATTAGTCTGAAGTATTTAATGAAATATGGATATTGAGACAACTATAATTATCAACACGCCCATTTTATGTGCTTTCATTTATTTAACTGATAGTTATCTAAAGCCTAGATAAAAGATTCACCCGGTACTGGTAGTACACGGGTGAAGACCAGCCTTATATAAATACGGGCGAAAATAGCGTTAGTATGGAAGTGAGGCTCCAGTATGTGGCTCCAGTATCAAATGGCTACCTATATTATGCATATAGGCACAGAGTTGGTGAAATGGGAGAGAATGCAAAAAAGACAAGATGGCGGCCGCAGAACGCCGTCGATTTCACTTTTAAATCTTATTAAACTATATATTATATTATATTTTTCAACTCAAAGGTAGCGGGCTATCAATAAGAAATATGTAAAGAATAATTGTTGCTTCTTAGATTGTAAAATTAGGCTCTCAATTCTTTGACCCGCATTTTCGCCAGCTTTTACATAAGGTTGGTTTGCACCCCTACTGCAGCAGTACTGGGTGAATATTGTATCTATCTAAAGCCCTGTTCACACGGGGCAGTTAATTCGAATCATATAAATCGACTTGCCTAGTTCGGCTCACATTTGGCGTGTGAACGCGCATCTGAGTCGATTTAGGGCTGATTCGAATCATATAAGCCGGAATTTATAAACCACCTCTGTAGGTGGTTTATATGAAGCAAATTTTATGAATCGACTTATATCGCCCGTGTGAACGCAACCGACTTACTTGAGGCGGATTAAGGACGTGACAGTCGAGACCTGAGTGTGTTGACTTTCCCGTAAATTTGCTGTATGAAACTGCTAGCTGTGCCCAGATATTTTTTTCATCATTTATTTTTAGGGTTTCACTGCCCAGCAGAAGTTTTGACCGTTCCAAACCAATAGGATTCAGTACATACATATCTAGGTCGAACCCACTCTCTCGTGGTGACGTCGCCTAACCGAAAACTGGCGCTGGTCAGACTGGACTTGCTCATGCGCACATATCGATTTCCGGCCCAAGTACTGCCCCGTGTGAACGGGCGGCTAAATCGATTCATATGATTCGACTTGTCTAAATCGCTTTACATTTTCCCCGTGTGAACACGGCTTTATGCCTAGTACACACCTACCGTTTGTGCGCACTCACCTACCGTATATGATCTAAAACTGCCCGTTTCGCACACAAAAATCGCTAGGTGTGCGCTCCCCGTGCACACCTAGCGATTGCGATTCGCGCATAAAACCTCAGTTTTAGGGCTAAAACGGGCCGATTACAATTGCGATTCGCAATTCGAAAAATGAATCGGCCCGTTTTCAGTTGCGGCGGGTCGGGTCCGAGTCCAGAGTCGCACACCGCGGTAGGTGTGTACCCTTAGCCACATTGCATGTTGCGTTACAAAGAATGTTGCCGGTAACATGATTAATTCACGACGTTGGAGACCGTTTTAGTGTTGCTTAGTGAAATACCAAGTCACGTTGGTTTCTTATGCTGAGGATGCACATATCGTCATAGCAGAGCTGTCACTAAGGTATCGAAGATTTCTTGTTACGACAAGGCTAACGGTTCAGCACTCGCTACGAAGCAGCAAGCCGGATGGTTTGAAATTAATATACTCCACCGTTATAGGCAGTTCAGCGATAAAAGAAAGGATAAGGAGATTAAGTTTGCACGGCACAGTCACAAATAGCATCATGTCGCAGTTGAGAAGTACTCGGCGTATATTCAAGTCTAGGAAATGTGTGTCGATGGAAGGTGTTGGTGAAATTGTAACGGGTGCTTCAAAGAGCAAATCACAGCATAAGAGGTCGGAGGTGCCGTCTACGTCGACACAAGGGGATGAGGTACGGTGTGAGGTGATTCCATCGGGTGTGGCCGCCTCTTACCTTGAAGGAGCGTTGAAGGCACAGCTGGAGGTAAATAATCAGTTGTGTGAACGGTTGGAGCGCCTTGAGTCAACAATGGCGAAGACGACGGCTGGTACGGCGCGCAGAGACCAGGACGGCAGCAGCGACAGCATGAGGGAGGCGCCATCTAGAGGAAAGGGACGTCGTGATGGTCCTAGAAGAGAGCAGTTGGAGCAGAGCAGCGAGGAAGACGTACCGTCATCGCCGCATAGAGGAAAGAGATCCAGGAGGACGTATAATAAGGAGACATATGGATACGATCGACGTAGGGCGCAGCGACGCAAGTTCGATGGGTGCTGGACGAGTGATTCGGAAGGGTCAATGTCTGACCTTGAGAGAGACGAGTCAGATGAGGTGATACGGCGATTGTTGAAGCGACGGGGGCGGTCGGTCAAGAAACATCGGGGTAAGATGGCGTTGTTGCCACATTTATTTGTTATAAGGGATGATACAATGGGTAATGTTAGTAAGGGGTGTGCCACATGGTACGAATATATGTCGGCGGTTCATCGTTTGCTAGAAGAACCGATGCTGCCGCAGCACTGGATTAAACATATTAGGCGGCATATTGTGGATATTTCTGACATGGCGGCCAATTGGGACTGGCAAACGGTGTTGCTGTGGTCGGAGAAGGTGTTTTCGATGATTAATGATGGGCGTATTGAGGACGGGTGGGCTGACCACGCTACTATCAAAGACATACAGAGGGATGTTTATGCTATTGGGACAAGGCTAGATGTGAAGAAAGATAAGAAACCGGAAAGTACTGGTGGGTCGGGTTGGGTTGTGAGGGAAATAAATGAGTCAGTTGACGGGAAGCCGTGCGAGGAGTGGAACAGGGGTAACAGTTGCGGGTTCTTTACCTCTCACGGGTCTACCCCTAATCGCTTCTGCCACTGTTGTGGATGGTGCGCAAGGCGGTTCAAGCGGCTAAACTACCATCGTGAGGTGGATTGTAATAATAAGCGCAGAATGCAGGATAGTGCCGGGACAGGGAACACTGGGCAAGCTGATAGTGCGGGCAAGCAGGTTTTTGCAGGGTAGGCCTCTCTGAGGCCGCTTAAATTGGGGTTGGACTAGGGGAGGGTGTTATGGAAATAGAAGGTTTTGAGTCAGGTTGCCATGGTGTTGCCATTACAGGTCTCGGTGTGGTGTTGGATGGGGAGCCAGGAATGGATACAGGTATTGAGGTGGGCGGTATGCATGGGGGGTATGGGGTGGGTTACTGTGGGGCAGGGTTGTTGTCGGGTGTTGCAAATGTTTGGAGAGTGACAAATGTTTAATGCAGACTTCTACGTTACACATGCCTCAGACTACACGGGCGCCGGGCTCTCCTACAGTTTCTGGCCCTGTTTCCTACTGCTCTGTACTCAATCCTTTCAATTGCATTAACCAAACTCAAGCGATTGATCATGGTCTTCATCCACGCGACACAGTCACTCCTCATTCGTTCACCGACGTTGCAGTCGTTTCATCTTCATTATTGTGTTTACCCGACACTGTACCTACTACCTCATGCTCATCATTTTCAAAGGTCTTGTGTAACGTAGATGCTGGGGATATGACTGGTGACGCTGCTGGGGGCGAGAATAGGTTGTTATCGGGCGTGGTATGCGCTGTGGGTGATGGGGAAGGGGTGAATGTCAACTGTAGTAACGAAGTGGGGTTGGTGCAGGATGTACTAGTTAGGGGTGTGATGGGGGTTGGGGCGGATGGGCCGACCGAGATGTTGATAGAAGAAATGGAAGGAAGGGGGGGGATGGATGTACTGGACGTATCGGAGGAGGTGGTTCCTGAGGCAACAAGTGGGGTGGGAAGGGTTGCTATTTCACCCGTAGAATTTAGGCCCAGGCTGTTGGAGTTTTGGCCGGTATTAGATGAGCGGATTAATTTAGTAGAGTATGGTTATTTGGGGATATATAAAGCTGTACGGGAGACAGGGCTGCCTAACTACCTGAAAGCTAGGATTCCTGTGCCTTCGGGCCTACACATGGAAGTTTGGAGAAAAGAATTAGCGGGTTATAGTGATAGGGTTGTATTAGAGTATTTGGAGTTTGGGTGGCCTGCTGACTATGTAGGTACGGATCCCCCAGTTCCAGCAATAAGAAACCATGCCGACTGCGACAAGAATGAGCTTTGGGTTAGCAGGTACATTACAAATGAACTGAAGGAGGGCTCTCTATTAGGTCCGTTTACTATTTCACCTTTCGTTCCATGGGGCCAAGTCAGCCCCCTGATGACGAGGCCTAAGAAAAATACGGAGGAACGGCGCATTATAGTGGACTTAAGCTATCCACGGGGTAGGAGTGTCAATACGGGCATTATGCGTGGGTTTTTTCAGGGGTCCGATCTGAGTTTTAAGCTGCCTGGGATATTAGATCTTGCGAAGGAGGCTACTAAGCTGGGATGTAATTCCGTTTTATGGAGTGTCGACTTAGCTAGAGCGTATCGACAACTGAGGACGTGTCCGCTGTCGGTGCCGCTTTTTGGGATTAAGTCTAAGGGTGATCTGTACTTTGATACAGCGCCGCCGTTTGGGTGCCGCACGTCCGCCTTGGCGTGTGCACGTACTACATCGGCAGTGGTCTACCTTATGAGACGGGCGGGCTACTTTACGCTCTGCTATTTAGACGACTTTGTGGGCATAGAAAAGTCTCTGGAGAAGGCTCAGGAAGCTTACGCGTTCCTACTAGCATTGCTAGACAGGTTAGGTTTGGTTAGGTCGGTTAAAAAGTGTTGTGACCCGACGATGTGTATTGTTTGGCTGGGATTTCATATTGACACTACCGAGATGGTTATAACTATACCAAAGGATAAGTTGCTGGAGATCTTACAGCTGTGTAATCGTTGGGGGGTTGGGCAGTTGGTGTCGAGGAAGACAATCCAGAGGCTTGTAGGGAAGCTGCAGTTCATTTCTAGATGCGTTATACCAGCTCGCAGATTCATGAATAGGCTGCTGGAATTCCTGAGGGCAGCTCCATTTAGGGGAAAGGTTCCTACTACACAAGCGGCAATGGACGACGTTGGTTGGTTTCAGGATTATGCCAGTTCTTCGAACGGTTTGGTACTCATGAGACCGGATCCGCTTCGTGACTGGGTGATTGAGTGTGATTCCTGTCTAACGGGGGGAGGGGCGTTTTCAGAGTCGCATTTTTTCTCGGAAAGGTATAGTGAGGAGATACTCAGCAAAGGGTTCCACATTACACAGCTCGAGGCTCTGAATCTCGTAGCGGCTCTCTATACGCTTGCGCCGAGCCACCCGGAGCGGTTTAGGATTATTGTGAACACGGATAGTGAGGCGTCACAGTTAGTGCTAGACTCGGGAAGAGGGAAAGACAGGGTCCTTTGTGCATGTGCCAGGAAGATTTGGCGGTTTTCTGCGGAGTTTACGTGCGTGGTAAAAATCAGGCATAAACCAGGGGTTCAGTTAGTCCTGGCAGATGCTTTGAGTCGATCTCATCTGTCAGAAAGCAGCAGAGCAAGGGGTGATACCATGTGTCAGCAATTGGGTGTGTTGAAGATAAAAGTTAATCATATGTTCACTGTTACCACTGTTCTTTCTGATCCATAATTAACCTAAGAAGATCGATCTTATTTGCCTCTCTCTTCCTAGGTCACCTGTCACTGCTACCCAACAATATCATTAAGATTGTAAAGGCATGGCTAGCAACGGGCACATGGAGGGATAAAATATACCAAGTCGATTGCTATGACAAATTTGCAACTCTGAACTCTTTTAATGCATTCGATCCACATAAGGAAGACATCCTACAATACATTGTACATTTGAACAAGATTCTAAAGTCTCCGGGAGCAGTTAATAACTACATAAGTGGAGCAAAAATGTGGGTTTTAATGAATGAGGGTAATATAAAAGCATTTGATTCGTACATAGTACACCTAATGAAAAAGGGGATTGCAAGGTTGAGTGTTCATGTGCCGGTCCAGGCGCTAGCTCTGACTATAAAGGATATTAAGAACATTATAGTAGTATTCAGCAAAGAAAGGGAATCGGCATATGTACTATCAATAGCCACACTGGTAGCATACTACACGTTCTTACGCCAATGTAATTTATTCTTTTCAATGAGCAAAAATGACGCGGACCATGCGCTGAGAGGAGCGGATGTAAATGTACGATCGAACAAGCTACTGATACGAGTACGATCATCTAAGACAGCGAGAGAAGGGCAAGACGTGTACACGGTGATGCTACCGTGTGTACCGGGCTCCTTGTGCTGCCCTGTTCACGCCTGGAAGAGGTACAAGAGAGCTACACCCGTCGAACACGATGGCTCGGCCTTCCTGCATCTGGATGGGTCACCTCTGATGGCTGCGACCCTGCTACAGGCAGTGCGTCGAGCGCTGGAACTGATGAGACATCCGCAGCCGGACGCGGTCACCCTCCACAGCCTAAGAAGGGGAGGGGCTCAATCCAGTGCCAAAGGAGGGGCCTCGGTTGAAGGGGTACGAGAGGTTGGCAGGTGGCGTTCCAATGTGCTCTTCCGGTACGTGAGCAGGCAAGTATTCTCGGAAGCACCTCAGACACTCTCCAAATTATTTGGCTGAGTGTCTGAGGCGCTTGTCTTATTTGAGAAGTCCCAATTAGTAGCGCTTTTGCAAGTAAGTTGTTCGACCTGCCTAAAAAATGGGATAATATACATGATTGCTGTTAACAACTGAATATAATTATCATAAAAAGAAATAGATGAGATGTCAAAGGAGGCTGGACCAATGCAGCATTGTGATATCATACTGTTATCTAAATGTTACTGTGCGATCCCAAATATGTCTGCTATGGAGTGTCAGGCGGTAAGAGTTACTAATATATAAAGTGCAAAATCAACTGTTAGAATGACCAGTATTTATAAATAGTAATGTTGTATAAATCGAAATATTAAGTGACGGGCTGTGATAATTAAATATGTCGGTCAAGAAAGAAACCTGTTTAAACAAAAATGTTAAATGCTGTTATCACTGTTGCAAAATAATTATGAATACCAGAAATACTGGTGGATGCCGTTATGTTTCTGTAATAAAGAGTTTGTTGCACTACTTCTGTCTCCATCGTCGTGAATTATGCATGTTGCCGGTAACATGATTAATTCACGATGTTGGAGACCGTTTTAGTGTTGCTTAGTGAAATACCAAGTCACGTTCGTTTCTTATGCTGAGGATGCACATATCGTCATAGCAGAGCTGTCACTAAGGTATCGAAGATTTCTTGTTACGACAAGGCTAACGGTTCAGCACTCGCTACGGAAGCAGCAAGCCGGACGGTTTGAAATTAATATACTCCACCGTTATAGCCAGTTCAGCGATAAAAGAAAAACCACCCGTCCCACCCTTCATACTGGTTGTCACGTAGATTAAGTATCATGTTGTCTGAGTGCTTGTCTTATGTGAGGAAGTACCAATTAGGTACGCGCTTTTGCAAGTAAGTTTGTTCGGACCTGCCTATAAAAGGGAGATAGTCTAAAATGTTGCATATTACATGATTGCTGTTAAACAAACTTTATATAATTATTCATAAATTTAAATGGTTGAGATGTTCAAATTTGGCTGGTCGATGCTGCGTTGTGATATCATACTGTTATCTAAATGTTACTGTGCGATCCCAAATATGTCTGCTTTGGAGTGCAGGCGGTAAGAGTTACTAAAATATATAAAGTGCGAAATCAACTGTTAGAATGACCGGTATGCATATATAGTAATGTTGTATATAGCGAAATATTAAGTGGACGGGCTGTGATAATTAAATATGTCGGTCAAGAATGAAACCTGTTTAAACAAAAATGTTAAATGCTGTTATCACTGTTGCAAAATAATTATGAATACCAGAAATACTGGTGGATGCCGTTATGTTTCTGTAATAAAGAGTTTGTTGCACTACTTCTGTCTCCATCGTCGTGAATTAGGGTTTTTTGCGGGAGCGTATGGCGGCGTAAGCGCGTTACGTCATATACGTTGGCATACGCCGCCATACGCCACCATATGCTATGCATACGCCGTCATGTGCCAGCATACGCCATCGTATGCTGGCATACACTTTCTCACGTCCGTCCGTCCAAATTTGTTTGTGCATGCTAAAAAAATCTCGACCTATGGGAGCGTATGGTTCATACACTACTCATATGCTACTCATATGCCGGCATACGCTCCTCGTACGCCGGCGTATGCTCCTCATACGCTAGGGGTATGCCAGCATACACTGCTTGTCCGCTCAACTTGCGTCACGGCCATATCTCTGCCGTATGAAGCGTACGCAGAACCTACGAGTTGCGTATGGGAGCGTATTCATAGTGTATGCAAAGCGTATGAGTAGCGTATGGCGGTGTATGCCCGACCTATGGTCTCGGTATATAAAGGCGACACACTATATACCCAGGAGCCACCAGGCGGCGGACTGAGGAGAGATAACATAGGTCTCGCATACGCTTCGCATACGCTCCTCATGCCAATCAAAACCGTAAAAAAATGTCTCAGTACGCTCTCGTACGCTCCTCATAGGCGACGCATACGCTCAAAAACACCCGAGAGGTCACAAAGGTCATGATACCTTGTCCCGCTCAGTTTTTTTCCCATTTTCGACGTAGGTTTTCAATACGCTCCCGCCATACGCCGTAATGTCACAGGGCCTTAATATAGTGACATGGTGAGAGAAATGGGAAATACATAAACTTGTTATCTTTAATGTGGCCCACATACTCGCCTCATATGGTGCCGTCGACAGATCTGCCATCAGCGACTTCATGGAGGATGCTGACCGCCAACTCAGTGACAATAGGGCCGCTCTGGCTATCCTCTCCAGGATTTCCAAGTCATCCTGGAATGCACTTGCTCGCTTCTACCGCCAGAACGCAGACATCATCAACACTGTCGGTCGCCCAGTTCATGACATCGGGGACTAGCAGGCCCCACCTCATCGCCATAGCTACTTGGTGCCACTACTAACCCCCCCAACAACCCACCCACCACCCCCCCCCACACAACAAACAAACCCACAAACCAAACAAAAAACCCCCCCCAAACAACCCACCAAAAAACACCACCCCCACCCACACAAAAACCCAACCACAACCACACCACCACACCAAAACACACCAACCACCCACCTCCCCCCCCCCAAACACCACCCCCCCCCCCCCCCCCCTACCACTAAATTCCACTGACACACAAACAGGAACCCAACCCCACACAACCCACCCACACCAACACCCACCACCAACACAAAACTCCCCAAAACAACAACATAAACTTGTTCAAGCTTGCCCAATCCCAATGCTTCGCCCCCCTTCGTCTGGACAAAAAATATGCTTTGAAGCAGTGTGCCCGCTTTAGACAAACATCTACCATTGTTAGATTGCTTTGCTGATGAATTAAAGAATATGTGGATAAGATCACAATAGTGGTTTTTTACAGTCATAATATAATGGTATTAAAATGTTTATATAAAATAAGTCAGTTTACAGTACAAACGAATCAGATCCCCGTTTCGTTGCGCTTCAGCTGAAACTGACTCAGTGGCGCTACCAAGGGACCAGACTAATTCGAAACTAGGCCTAATTATATTTTGTTTCAGATTTGCTTGTTAGGGATTTTCATCTTAGTCAATTTGGCCCCACATCCAAGGAGGACCATGCTAGAAATGTAGGGGAAACCTCACAATATTCTATTTCCAACAATGTTGTTCACTTTGTTTTTCTTTCTGAGCAAAATATAAAATAAATATTTGTAATCAATCATTTAACTAGAACAGACCTGGGATCTGAACCTCGGGACGCTGCCAACAATTTCCCAATTGTCGGGCCTAACCCTAGGACCATATATAAGATCATACTTCCTCATTCCACTGCTCCTTGCCCTATCCTAATAATGCCGAGCTCCTGGCGAGGAAGCTTGATTGATTGATTGATTGATTGGTGGTTGCTATATGCCGTGTCGGCAGCATAGGCCATATTCACGGCGAGAAATGTTTGTCTTTTGTTCAAACCATCGCTTTTACATGTAAAAGCAGACAATCAATTATGTGCCAATAGACACTGATTAAATTAGAAAGCTCACAATCATATATTTGTGGTCAAGGGAAACAAATTCCCATAGAAAAAGAAAAGTTTTATTAATAATTGATAGAATCCATTTAGTAAACTATATAAGGTGGTACAGTCCAGCTGCCCTCAAAAAGGCTAAAATGTTTTCCTGTTTTACCTTAGTAAAAAGGTCATGCATACTGTCTGCAGTGTAGAACCGTTGGCGCAGGGCCAAAAAATCAACGCAACTTAGTAAAATGTGTTTGAGTGTCAGTGGGGACTGACACCCAATACATTCAGGGGGAGGTTCCCCCTTGAGCAGAAAAGCATGTGTAAGCCACGAGTGGCCAATACGGCAGCGGCTAAGGACCACTTGGTCCCGCCGACCTCCCGCATGAGTCTGTGGTGGCTTTCCCACAGATGGTTCAATTTCTTTAAGTTTATTAATGTTTTCATCCCACTCATGTTGCCATTTGGATTTTATGTGGGTGGCTATTAGTGGTTTCAGATCAGAGTGAGGGATCAGACATGGTTCAAGATCACCATTCAGGGCCTTCTTCGCAGCCCGATCAGCTCGTTCGTTTCCTTGTATGCCAGCATGGCCAGGCACCCAGCACAGGTGGATATCATACCCATCCGTTGTCAGTTGGTTCATTTTATAAATGACCGTTGCTAGAATAGGGTGATTTGTTTTCAGTCCAGCAACAGCCAGGAGGCAAGAGAACGAATCACTGTATATAACATAGTTAGTGTGGTTGGATACCTCGATACACTCCAAAGCGAGAAGGAGTGCTCGGGCTTCTGCAGTGAAAATCGAGCTCTGATCGGGCAAACGTACACCAAATTTTTCCCGTTGGCAGACTGCCGCAGCAGCTACCCGGCTTTGGTCTTTCGAACCATCAGTGTATATGGAGAGGTGGTCTGCAAACTGGCCTTGAATCTCTGCATGCAGTCCTTGGTACTCGAGTGGATGTGTCCCAGACTTCCTCAGTTCCGTGAGTCGGAGGATAACCGATGGCTTTCTCAACGACCACGGGGGATGTTCTGGGAGTTTGGCATCCTCCAACACATCCAAATCCATGCGAGGAAGCAACAAGTATACATTTTTAAGTCATTGGTTTCACTCGGTCAGGGTTCGAATCCACGACCCCCACAGTCTACCAACACGGGAGACAGATGCTCTAACTCATTCGGCCATCCCATCTGATTAGTGTATGTGCTACATTCATTCACATACGGCCTATAGATCGAGTCTATATGCCTATAAATAGTATAATATAGACTCAAGACAAAAGCTTGCTACAAAAATAATAAGAAGAGAACAATCATGTTACCAAGAAGAATTATGAGACAACAGAGCGTATATTTAATATTTTCAGTGTCAAGGTTAGGGTGACTTTTACTAATACATATGATGAATACAAAGTTCTTCAGTTAGTAGAATTGAATGCAAATTAAATCATACAGAGGTCTGCTTCGGTGAAGATTCTATGAAAAGTATAATAGGGTGTTTGACCTGGTTTCCTTGTTATAGTTAAAACTAGTTCAGTGAACTTCTTGCGATGAAATAATATACATCTTTGTTTTTGTGTTAATAGTATTAGTAGATAATTAAAAAACAGACACAGGAATTAATTTTTTGGGGCCAATAAATGTATTAATCAAGCTTAATAAATTTCACAGGAGCCATTGATATCTAGCTAACACATTCGACAAGCTTAGTCATTCAGTAGCCTACAGATGACCTATTACCTTGATTATTCTATTCTATCTTCTATGATAGTACAATCCAGAAGAGTTCATTAAGCCTGACTATTCATATTACTTATTTGCAGGTTATGGTGAATAGACATGTAATCTAAGCAATTATATTTATTAATTAGTTAGTCATTTAAATATTTTCTTGAAATTGAAGACAGGAGCAGCAGCTATGGGCAGATCACGGTCATACTCTGCAATCAGATTAATTCATACTACCAGACATAACAGTATATGGACCATCTAACGCTCATCCCTATCAATTAAAGTTGCATGATCCGATGAAATATAATTTTGTCAAAATTAAAACAACTACTTACATTTGATCCTATATATCCAACTTAGATACTGGTGTATTAGCTAATGATTTGGGATGGCATATACAGAATAACCAATGAATTTATAACCTCACTACTTTTGACACTCACTTTGAAACACCCATTATGCAGGGAGGCCATTAACCAATTAGGCCAATCTCATGACCTCATTAGCCCCCCCCCCCAAGCAAGTAGGCCTACTGTGCAGGGCTATATAGGGGGGGTGGGGAAATGAGGTGGATGTTGCCCCTCCCCTCCATGTTGGATATTCAATGCTGCTTGGTCAATTCTATAAATATAATTAATTAATTTGGGCAATTTAAATTTGGAAATTTTTACATTTGTCAATTAAAATTGCATCTGCCATCAGGACTATGTATTGTATGAGGGAGGATGAGATATACGGATGACAAAAGTAAATAGTAACAGAGCAATAATATGTACATGAGACATGCAAATTCATTAAATAGCAATGCGAAATGTTAAAGGGAACCGGTATACCTGTCTGGGAAAACAAATGAACTCGGAATAGTTCTAATTTGTGCCACATACATAGTGTCTATGCATACCATATGTGAGCAGTACGCATATCCTTGGCGGTCTAAATGTATGTGAGGATGCACACACATGTGTTTTGCGTGCATCCGTTTGAAATTTGGTTGCGCCAATGCATTATCGTTTGGATGGGATCCATCGCAAATGCGCCGGGTTCTGTGCTTAATGCTATGATGGCAGCAGCCATATTCTATGATCCCGCCAGACCTGAGCATTAATGGCTTGATGGGATCCACCGCAAATGCACAGATTTCCAGGTTTAATGCTATGATGGCAGCAACTGTTCTGGTCATGCATTATCATTTGGACGGGATCCATCGCAAATGCGCCGGGTTCTGGGCTTAACGCTATGACGTCAGCAGCCATTCCACAGCGTATGCACCGGCGGACAGCTCGGGAATGCAGAGTGTGCAGTTCGTCATAGGCGAGTGTAAAAAACTGATATGGTGCTACAAGCCCATACACTGTGGAACGGCACATCTGCTATGGATCCCGTCCAAACCATAACACATAGGCACGACCAGAACAGCTGCTGCAATCATAGTGTAATAATGAGCATTAAACCCAGAAACCTGCGCAATTGCGGCAGATCCCATCAAACCATTAATTCTCAGCCCCGGCTGAATCATAAAATGTGCAGTTTGTCATAGGTTATTCCCTTACGATGTGGTTGAGCGGGGGGATAAGGGGAAATCCATTAAGGAAGGGGAGGCGACCCGGGAAGAATACACGCTAGGCTGGAAGCGCCTAGAGTACCAGCGGACATTCCCGGCTAGCGCCCTCGAGGCCCTCTCACGCCATGAGGAGATGGTGGCCCAGGATAACTACTCCCTGTCCTGGCCCGTCGTGAGATGGCACTTGGAGGAGATATTTAGAAGGATCGCGGACGCGTGGCTGCCCGACGGTTGGAGGGATACAGCAGCCATAAACGCCGTCCGGATCGAGATAATCGTGATGGCGGGACACGTCTGCACCGCATCTGCGAGCTCGGCCGACCACCAACACGGCAAGCAGCAGCAACAAAAGGCGGGCGCAGACACCCACAGCCACTACCATAAGGCAGTGATGAGTGCGCCCTACCCGGCCTAGAACAAAGACCCAGGGACGTGAGACAAGGCGGCAAAGGGGGAGTCACACACCACGGGTGCACAAAAACTCACCCACATGTGCGGCTATTGCGCCAACATAAGGGGGATCGTTACTAACCACACAGAGGCCAGCTGCTACTCGAAGAAGTCCAGGGACAGGCCTGGTAAGAAATCCCAGCTGGATTTTTAGCGCACCGGTGGGGCGTTGAAACGTCCCTATCCCACCATGCCATTGAAGACGATCCCATTGCCTGTCCCCTGACCTCCCATATGGCAGTTGAGCGCCCCATAACCACCCCACTATTTGTTGACATTCTCGCGAAGCCGTGTGGCTTCCCCCCAGGCTTTCCCGCCGCTCCGGAATCCCTGGACACCCCCCAGAATGACGTCATGCCTGCAGCCGGTGCTCGGCGGCACAGCTTGGCCCACGGCGCACACGCTGGAACAAGCGAAAGGGTACCGGCCCGGTGATGTCATGCCGTGCACTGAGGCTGGTTCCCGACCGGCCCGGCCACCAACAGCCGCCGGTCACCATGCCACCCGGAGAAAAAACAATAACAATGATCGCTGGGGGCCCCGCGCCACACTTCCCAACTTACGACATCGACACGGAGCATGCCCACACTGGCCGTAATGCCTCCACGCCATCGGCGGCGAGCCCCGGGGCCTCCTGTGTGCTGTGTGACGTGACCGCGTCGGCCCGACCCAGCGGCTCCGACGCGAGCGAGCCTGTCGAGCAGGTCATCAACCTCACACTGCAGCAATCCTGGGCGGCGGCCACCGCTGCTGGGCTGTCCCCGGTCGAGTACAGGCCCACCCTCAACAGCTTCTGGCCTGTGCTGTCGGGGGAGGGCTGGGCTGAGTACTACTTGGCCAACTGAGTTCCGGTCACCTCTGACTTGAACATCTCCGCGTGGCGCGAGATGCTCCAAGGGCACCCCGACGTGCTCCTCGCCGACCACCTAGAGTTCGGGTTCCCGGCGAATTACACCACGGCCGGGCCGCAAGCTCAGAGTGGGGAGCGGACAGAGATGTTCTGCTCTCCATGTACAGAACCTTGGTTCAGTCATGAGTGTATTACGGCAGCATAGTATACGGTTCTGCAAGGAAATCATATATTGGGCTGCTAGTCACGATGGGCATGACATCCACCTGTGCTGGGTGCCTGGCCATGCCGGTATACAAGGAAACAAACGAGCTGATCGGGCTGTGAAGAAGGCCCTGAACTGTGATCTTGAACCGTGTCTGATCCCTCACTCTGATCTGAAACCACTAATAGCCACCCAAATAAAATCCAAATGGCAACATGAGTGGGATGAAAACATAATAAATTTAAAGAAATTGAATCATCTGTGGGAAAACTACCACAGACTCATGCGGGACGTCGGCGGGACCAAGTGGTCCTTAGCCGCTGCCGTATTGGCCACTCGTGGCTTACACATGCTTTTCTGCTCAAGGGGGAACCTCCCCCTGAATGTATTGGGTGTCAGTCCCTGCTGACACTCAAACACATTTTACTAAGTTGCGTTGATTTTTTGGCCCTGCGCCAACAATTCTACACTGCAGACAGTTTACATGACTTTTTTACTCAAGTAAAACAAGAAAACATTTTAGCCTTTTTGAGTCAGCTGGACTGTACCACCTCATATAGTTTACTAAATAAATTCTATCAATTATTAATAAAACTTTTCCTTATCTATGGGAATTTGTTTCCCATGACCACAAATATATGATTGTGAGCTTAGAGCATCCATCTCCCGTGTTGGTAGATCGTGGGGTCCTGGGTTCCAACCCCGGTCGAGTCAAACCAATGACTTAAAAATTTATTAGGATAAGGCAAGGACTGGTTGGCTCAGTGTCAGGATAATGTGACTGAGTGGGATATCAGGTCATGGTGCTGGCGGCCTGGTCTTCCAGTGGGGAAGCACTATAAAATTGCCATCAGTGGACACTGTCACAAGTCGGTACCCGTCCTGATATGACCTTAGATGTTGCTAGGATGTAAAACAACAACAAACAAACAATTCTAATTTACTGAGTGTCTATTGGCACATAATTGATTGTCTTCTTTTACATGTAAAAGCGATGGTTTAAACAAAAAACAAACATTTCTCGGCATAAATATGGCCTATACTGCCGACACGGCGCAAAGCAACCACCAATCAATCAATCAATCAACCACGGCCAGGCCACCGACGCCCACCTTCCGGAACCACCGGGAAGACCCCACCTATGCCTACCACATCACGGCGAACATGGAGGAGGAGCTCTGCTTGAGCACCCTCCTGGGCCTCTTCACGGTGTCCCCCTTTACGCCTTGGGCCCAATGCAGCCCCATAATGACACGCCCCAAGTCCACCCCCGGCAAGCGCCGTATCATCGTGGACCTCTCCTACCCCCCGGGCCGGAGCGTGAACTCGGGCATACGTAGGAGAGAATACCTGGGGCGCCCCCACCTATATAAGCTTCCGGCGTCCTCCGACATGGGCTGCCACATCTCCCTCGAGGGCAGGCGCGCGTTCTGTTGCTCACCGGACGTCTCCCGGGCCTACTGACAGCTTTGGGCGGACCCCCTGTCGAGCCTGCTCTTTTGCATCACCGTCAACGGGCGCCTGTACTTGGACATTGCACTGCCCTTCGGCTGCCAAACCTTGGGTGTGACGTGCATTTGCATCACAGGGGCGGTATCCTGGAGCCTCCAGCAGAGAGGCTTCTTCAGCCTTGTCTACATGGACGACTTCGTCGGCTGCGAGGCGTCCTTCTTGGACGCGATGCGCGCCTTCGACGCCCTCCGAGAGATCTGCGCCGTGCTCGGCCTCGGCCTCGGCCTTGCCCCAGACAAGTGCTGCCCCCCAACCGTGAGGTTGGTTTGGCTGGGGATAGAGCTCGACACGAAGGCCTTGGTCCTCCGCATCCCCGACCGGAAGTTCGAGGAGGTCATCGGTGACTGCAGGCGTTGGCTCGCTCGCCCCATCTTCACTAGGAAGGTCCTCCAGAGGCTCGTGGGCCGCCTCGCACACATAAGCACCTGCGTGCCGGCGGCTCGGAAATTCATGTGTGGTATTCTCCGCAGCTTGCGGGCCACCCCCGCGACCGACTCGGCAAACGTGGACCTCAACCTCAGGCACGACATCCATTGGTTCCGCGACTTCACGGCCAGAGGAAACGGTGTTTGCCTCCTGCCGCCCCTGTCGCCTCCTCGATGGGTGATCAAGTGCGACTCTTGCCTAACCGGCGGGGGTGCCTTCTCCCCCGACAAGTGCTTCTCTGAAGCCTATGACGAGGCCATGATTGCCGCGTACCCCACCATCCACAAACTCGAGGCCGTGAACCTCATCCTGGTGGTGCAGACCCTCAGACCGGATGACCCGGGCCAGTGCGAGGTTGTCGTCAACACTGACAATGCAGCCTCAGCCCTAGCCCTCGAGTCCAGGCATGCCTCGGACCCCACCCTCGGCGTTTGCGTCCGCGAGATCTGGCTCATCGTGGCACTCTGCTCCTTCATGATTACCATCTGCCACAACCAAGCCAGGGATCGAGCTGGTCCTCGCGTATGCCCTCAGCCACGCGCATTACTCCCGGGTCGCCATTGATATTGTTTGTGAACAGTGTCACGTAAAGGGGATTGTATGCATAAGGGCCACGCACTCCCCCAAAGTTTTTACACATGAATTGTAATTATCTTCCCCAGATTACGACCCGCAGGCCCATGAGCACCTCATGACCATCCACCCTGCCGGCCTCGCCCCTGGGACCTGGCGCAACCGTGATCGCCATGCGAGGAGGTACCTCAAATTCATGCTCGAGAGGCACATCGATCATCTGGCCCCCGTCCCCTATGATGTTGGCCATTTCATCGTGAGCTTCCCTCCTCCGCCTCGGTCGCGAACGCCCTCTCCGGGGCCTGCTCCTGGGTCCGGGAGGCGGGAGGGGACGTCGCCCCCTTTGACGCCCCCTTCGCGGAGCGAGTCAGGAAGGGCGGCGAGAACCTCGTCCCCGTCGGTGAGTAGGGCCCTTGCCATCACCCCCGCGATTATCCCCAGGATCTACGCCCACTTGCGCTCCCGGGGACACCTGTGGGTTGCCCCTTGTGCTGCGGTCGTCATCGCATACTTTACGTTCATCTGGCAGTCCAACCTGTTGTTGCCCTCCCACCCGCCATGGGGAGGCCCACACAAACTGCGCCGTGATGACGTCCGGCACGCCCCAGGCGGCCTCTGCATCCGCATCTCTTCCTCCAAGACTATCCGCTCCCCAGCACAGGCGGTGTAGCTCTTCGTCCCCGCGCTTCCCGGGTCGCCCATGTGCCCCGTCCACACGTGGAAGAGAGCACTCTCCTTGGTGCCTGCCCCAGGCGACGCCCCTGCGTTCCTCGCCCGCGCAGGGACGCCTTTAACTCCCCGCGATGTCACCCCCTGCTCCGGGCAGCCCTCGAGGCCGCTGGAGTCCTGGAGGCTGCCAGGTACACCCTCCACGGCCTTCGCAGGGGCGCTGCCCAGGCCTGCTCCTCCGGGGGGGGGGGGGGTGTGTGGACCTCTCTGCCATTATGGCCCAGGGGACCTGGGAGTCAGACGCAGTGTACGCATATGTTCCCCGGGTCGTGCCCACGGACACCCCAAGAGCCTTGGCTTCATGCTTTGGGTCGGCTCCCAGGCCTACCTCCTCGGGCTCCCAGGTCCTCCCTCTACCATTGGCCGACATTGACCAGGTGGACTGAACCCACACCTCAAACGACATTGAACAGTTAACATTGAAATTTAAACCTTTCTACCTTTTATATTATTGCACCTGAATAAACCCTCCTTCTCCCATACCAGTCTCGGGCTTCCTCTGTCCGAATCACGATGCATCGCGCAAACGTACGCCGACGTATGTGATTTTTTGCCGCTATGTCGGGATACATTGTTATGCATTACACATGCGTTAGGCGCTCGTTGGTATACATCAATGTATGTCGACATTCGTCGAGATACGGCATCTTCGTCAGGGGATCGGCAAAGGTTTGTGCATGCACAAACCTTTTGACGTTCGACACCGTTTTGCAAACTGTTGATGTTGACTACAGGATGTGTGTAGACTGTTGATTGTTGTCCTCTAGACAGCTCAGCTCCAGCTTCAGCTCCAGAATTCTCTTCTAGTGCAATAGTATCAGTAGAGAAAGGAAGGCACAACCAACAATGAAGTACAGGATAGAGTAGCTTTTATTGTTGCCTACTCCAGTCAACTCCAACATAAACCAACTCTGCCAACCTCCACTAACCACCACCACCAGAGAGAGAGTGCCAGCTTACAGGAAAGCACCCCCACTTATACTCACAGGGCCTGGCAGGGGGTGGGTGGGAGGGTGGGGGGAAGCAATCAGAACCCACAATTACCATGTTCTGACATCTACGTCATAACCTCAACATATACCCATACAATAACACACATGCAATGTATTTTAGTACATTTACAATCATGAATTGACAGTATTCTTCATATATTAAGTATACCTGCACACATTTCCTATTTCAGATAATGCACTCCTACATACCACATAAATCATACCATTAACATATACTCATACAATAACATGCATGCAATGTATTTTTGTACATTTACACTCATGAATTGACAGTACTCTTCAGATATTAAGTATTCCTGGAGACATTTCCTATTTCAGATAATGCATACTAGATGGTTCCACTACTAGACATTTCCACTAAGACCACCTTCAGGGCCTGGTCCACTCTAAGTAATTGCACCTGCACCCCCCATCCCCCTTCACCCCAACAGAGCCCCCCAGCTCTTACACAAATATCCCCAAACTAACCACCACCACCGGTGTGGCGTGCTCAGCCGTGACCTGTGCTCAGCCGTGTCGTTAGACTCAAACTCAAGGCATTGTCAATGGTCGCGAGTAATCTTCATACAGAAAATACAGAACAAGTGAAATATCTCTAAAACCACACCACCTATTAACAAATCGCTTGGTACACATATAGAAAACATCTTCACCAAAAAGATTATATTAAATTTATAAGGTTAGGGTTCTTGATTTCTAATAATTTTGATTAAAACTAATGTTTTGCACTGCACGTACCGTCAAACTCAAGGCATTGTCAATGGTGGTGAGCAATTTTCATACAGAAAATCCAGGAAAAGTGAAATATCTCCCATATTCCCCATGTGCATAAAAAGTGGAATTCTATTGCCGTCTAGACCGGTGTCGCGGTTTCAGTTCTCAACCAGTTGCAGTTCTCAACATCGCTTCTGCGCATGCGTCAAAATCTAACAGCATCGTCTGCGCATTGTCAATGGTTGTGAGCAATCTTCATACAGAAAAAGTGAAATATCTCTAAAACCAAAGCACCTAGAAACAAATCGCTTGGTACACATATAGAAAACATCTTTACCAAAAACAGTATATTAAATTTATAAGGTTAGTGACTCACGACCATTGACAATGCCTTGAGTTTGAGTCTAATGACACGGCTGAGCACGGGTCATGGCTGAGCACGCCACACCAGGCTTTACTGAATGCACAATTCCTCTCTTATGTCTATATATAGAACAGTGTCACAGCTTTATTTCCCTTCAAGTTAATTTCACAGTGGTTTACAACCAATTATCCCCCTCAGCCTGTGGCCAAATAACACCCAGTCTGTTTCACCCATGTGTTACCTACATGAATTCCCTTCTAGTCTGACTCCTGGGTGCTCCCTTCATATACTAGTTATATGTCCATCATTAGTTCTGATTAATATTAGAATTTGCATATTGCTGTTCATAGTTACTGAAATTGCTAACTACTATTTTACAGTCTGACAATGTGTGGATTTTACGTCGGCAGTACGTATGGTATATATATGTTAGGTGAACGTTGATGTATGTTAGATGTACGTTAGACAAATGTTGTTCACTATGTTGACCTATGTTAAAGGCAGTGGAAACATACAGTCTGCATACTGACAATGTATCGATAACAAATGTCTAACGTACGTCTAACGTAGGCCTACGTCTAACATACGTTTTGCATTTCTCCACTGAGTCTTGATGTATGTAACATATGAGGCATAGTTCTGGCAATCGAAAAACGTTCACCGGCGTTCTGCAAACGTAGGCTACTGTGAGCGTAATTCAAGCGTTTTTTACCGGGAGGCACGTTAGCCATACATTGGCCATATGTATACGGTATGTATATGTCCAACTTTGCCCCCCCCCCCCCCCCCCCCCCCCCCCGCACTGAAAGGTTTGACGCCTCTGATGTAAAAAAGTGATTTTATGCATTTGCCATGCACTTGCGAGATGCATGCTCTCTCGACGCTGGAGGTATCTCAATTCAAGCAGGAGAGCGCGGGGTGACCGTCACCTATGAGCAGACCGCGGTCGGAGCTGCACCACTAGCTCTTGCGACACTTTTATTACGCTACGTAGACATGTGTAGTTGGTCAGCTGCTGAGATGTAAAAAAGTGATTTTAAGCATTTGCCCATGCACTTGCAGATGCAGGGCGAGAGCTGAAGGCGGCTGGAGGCTGAGTGCCTGAGGGAGGCCGGCGGGCGGCCTTATAAGGGGGAAAGTGAGCAGTGGCAGGAGAGGCGTGAGTCGCTCAGGGCCGGTGGAGGGCGAGGGTGAGCAGCGGGCGTCGCGCGAGGCGCGAATGCTGGGTGAAAGCCCAGGTAGAGGGGGGGGGTGAGTCGCTCTCCCTTCCCTCGCATCAAACGAAATGCTTCGCATTACGACCGATGCGCGAGAAGGAAGAACAGAGACGGATGTGGGAAAACTGAGGCGTTTATTGTGACGCCTCGGGCAAATACAGAGAACAGTGAGAAGGAACAAAAACATATGAGAAATGTAAGGTAAACGGTACAAGCAGGGCAACAGAGGAGGTAACACAGGCTGAGGAGGCAGAGAGCAATAAGAGGGGCTCATGAGGAGCAACAGGCTCGTGAGGAGCAATACAGTAAGGGGCTCATGAGGAGCAGAGGATAAATAGAGGAGGGGCTCAGAAGGAGCAGTGTCAGAGTTGGTAGACGGGGGGCCTAGGAGCCCTCCGCCAAAGAGTAAGGAGAGGGCTCGAGGCACGCCCGAGGCGGGGCCCGGAGAGGCAGGCCTGGTTGAGAGGAGGGTCCGGGGCCTACGTGGAAGGGGAGCGGGCGGCCAAAAAAGGGAGGCCCGCTCCTGAGGCCCGGGGGGAGGAGGTCCGGTGAGGGTCGAGCAGGGGGGCAGCGAACTCCTCAGGGCTGGGCTGGGTGGGTCTCTCGTGAGGCTGGGCTGAGTCATCTGAGGTGTGAAGTGCGAGGTGATGATCCTCGGCTTCTTCTGGGCGGCGTTTCGATCGGTGTTCGCTGGGAGGCCGTCGGTGGGAATCGCGGGGCTGCCGGGAATGGTTGGGGTGAGGCGCCGGGCTAGGCCCCCCGGGCCAGCCGGGGGGAGGCCGGCGGATCAAAAATCCGCCGAGGCGGCCGGGGTCTGGCGCTCACGGGCTTGCTTGGTGCGGCATCCGGCCTCGCTGTGCATTGTTAATATGCGCCGGACGTTGACGCAGTACGCACAGACGTGCCGGCGCCTGTCTCCCACCTCGCCGTGAGCCTCTCCGAGGGGTGCCCGATCGCACGAGGCGGGATCGCGATTCCAAGCGGAGCAGGGAGCCCAGTGAGCGTGCCTATCGTAGGCGGTGCGGGTGTCGGCTTGCTGCCGGGGCAGGTGTGCGCCTCGGGCCCCATCGTCGCCTCGGGGAGCTGGTGTTGCCGGGGTGGTGGGCGTGGTGAGGGAGTCGACCCTGAGCGCGTTGAGGGCCACAGGGTCATGCCACCCCTGGGGGAGTCTTCCGTCCGCGATCCAGGAAAAGATGGTCTCCGAGTACCGGCGTACGGTCGGCCAGGGGTGGATGAGGACGTCTCTCATGAGGGTGAGGTGATGTTGGTGTAGGCCCTGGAGGGAGTGATCCGGGAAGGATGGGTGGTTGACCATGGAGAGGAGGGCGAGGCTGTACTCGTCCTTGGTTGCTTCTCCGAGCTTGACTGCCTTGCGCCCCGCACCCCTCTCCACGAGGTCGCAAGGGAAGAGGTAATCGGCTGGGATCCCTCGGCGGCGCACGGTGCGATGCGCCTCGGCGGATGCGAGGATCTCGTGGACCGCGTCGGCCGCGGATGCCGGGCTGTACTCCTCGGGATCCTGGCGGTAGGTGGGCGGTGGTGCTGAGCTGGCGTGGGCGCGGGTGTAGCCCTGGTACTGTAGGTGCGGGCCTCCGGGCTGAGTCGCTTGAGGTGGAGGCGGCGGCCGGCTGCGGCGTACGCCCGAGGGGCCGGGACGTGGTGCAGGCTGCAGGCGGGCTCCCGCCTCGGCGTGGGCGGGGGGCTCCGCAGGGCCCCTCGGGCCTCCCCCCTGTCGTCCAGGTCTCTGTCCATGCGTCTGGTGAGGCGGGTGATGGCCTCGATGAGGAGGGCCGTCTCGCTGCTGGGCTGGCCCGAGGGTGCTGCCGGGGAGGTCGGGGCCGTACAGGGGACGGGGCTACCCGGGGAGCCCGAGGAGGGTCCTGGTGTGGCCATCCCGGAGGTCTTGGAGTTTCTCCGACTCTTCCCTTTGCCGCGGCCGGGCATGGTGCAGGGTCGGCAGAGGAGCAGCGGTCCGAGGTGGAGTAGAGCCAAAGAAGAAGAGGGTAGAGAGCTGGAAGGCGGCTGGAGGCTGAGTGCCTGAGGGAGGCCGGCGGGCGGCCTTATAAGGGGGA
This sequence comes from Branchipolynoe longqiensis, assembly GCA_030323885.1. Lineage (NCBI taxonomy): Eukaryota > Metazoa > Annelida > Polychaeta > Phyllodocida > Polynoidae > Branchipolynoe > Branchipolynoe longqiensis. The sequence continues at coordinate 27,172,439 of CM059186.1, forward strand.
AAGTGAGCAGTGGCAGGAGAGGCGTGAGTCGCTCAGGGCCGGGGGAGGGCGAGGGTGAGCAGCGGGCGTCGCGTGAGGCGCGAATGCTGGGTGAAAGCCCGGGTAGAGGGGGGGGGGGGTGAGTCGCTCTCCCTTCCCTCGCATCAAACGAAATGCTTCGCATTACGACCAATGTGACTGGGCCATAATATTGGACGTATCAAAATAATTCTTTACAAATTCCTATTCGACTGGTACCGGAAGTGGGATTGAATCAAATGTGTCTCATCTTGCGGATAGAACCTCGGATAGAAAGGTCTCAGTCGAATGCCTCCATTATCTTTGGGTACATGCTCGCTTGAGATGGTTCTGCCATCTAGCAGCAGGCTAGCGCACTATCAACTTTTGACGCTACACAGCCAACGTTCTGCACCTAGCAACCAACATACAAACCCTCGCGCATGTAAACAGAAGCGCAGCGCGCACCCGATCACAACACCGACAACATGGCGAGCAATCCCGACGATGAGAAACCACAATCTAAGCGCCTATTTATTAACTCTATAGACAGCTACCATGGAAAGAATCTCGCAAAGGTAAGTTTAGCGGGAGCTAATGTTGAACAGCTATGTGATTTTCTGAAGTTGGAGCGTGTTGTAACTACTGACACACGTAACTAACTCAGAGACTGACGTGTGATACTTTGTTACTGTAATGGTGCTGTCACATTACGACGCTTCGCGCCAACGTACGTCGACATGTGGGATTTTTTTTGCGCTACGTCCGGATACGTCAGTATGCATTACATGCGCGTAAGGCGCGCGTTGGTATACTTTGATCCACCTCAGCATTCGGCAGCGCGCGTCAGGGGGTCGGCAAAGTTTTGTGCTAGCATAAAACTTTCGACGTACGACAACGCGCGGGTGCCAACATTAGGGGGACGTCTAGATATGTTAGAGGCACGTTGGAGGAACGTTATTCTGACGTTGTCATACATTGACTTTTTTTACAGTGATGGCGAACGTTCCGTCAATGCGTCGGTAACGTACCACCGACGTGTGATGACGTTGTTCTAACGTATGCATAATGTATGGCTGACGCACTGTTGGCGTTTCTCCAACGTGTCTCGACGTTTTGGACGTGTTGGCCGTGCGTCTGTCGCTCGCTTAACGTTGGCGGCATTCTGCGAACGTTTTTGAACATTTAGCGAACGTATTGTCGGTGTTTTGGGTTTGAGTATATAAAGAGACACGTCGGCCAGTTGCTAGCGGAGCGTGTTATGCGAACGCTAGGTACACTCTGCGCGCGCGGGAGGCTTGTTAGCCACACGTTGCACCCACCTTTTTTTGTTTGTTTTCTCACGCGTCGATATACGTACCACAACGTCGGGTGCATGCTACCACTATGTTGCGCTGACGTCAAACTTTTCCCACTGCGCCGAAAAGTTTGATGTGTCTCGACGTAAAAAAGTGATTTTGTGCATTGGCGGCGCGCCGGCGAGATACGTCATAGTGTGACAGGGCCATAAATGACAATGTACTAACGATATAGCGATATAGCGAATGGTAGACAGGAAGTGTGAACACTTATTTGTCTCTCATTTTTGTCGTCATTTTTCCGTTACAACTTTCAGACGTTTATGTCCATGATATCACACTATATTATGCTATATTACGGTAGCTATTACTATTAGAATATATTATATAGAGAGATGATTAATGACAAACATGCCACATTTTCTGGAAGGCAATCTATATTTTTCACCTAAAATCATGTACAAATCTGTATGAATGAGTCTGTATCACATAATTCATAACAAAAGACTGGACTGGGAGTAAATTTATAATTTATTTACATCTTCAAGCTTATTCGTAGCAAATAGGTTTGTACATCAATCATTTGTAAGTATACAGAAGTATTATATCACTTGTCAGTTTAAGTCATATCATAAGAACACACAGGCTATGTTATTAAACACACACACTCAAAGTTCCGGGTTCGATTCAACCGAAAAAACCTCTAACACTCAGCCCTAGTAGCCATATCGTAAGTACAAGAGGGAGGGAGGGTGGGGAAAAACCGTCTTCCAGGTGTTTACTGTATGAGTGCCAGGACCAGGTGAGTTGGAGAGCCTAGGTATTTCCACCTATATATATACTAAGGGTTTCCTTGGAGATTGTTGTTGACATTTGATTTGAGTGCTTGGAGACATGAATGTTTCTTGACTACCGGACCTAGCAACACAGATGCAAAGTCCTTGGATCACAGATTGAATTGAGTGGATATGGCAACGCATACAAGTTTTGTTTACATCACCAGGCAACACCAGTTTGAAAGTCAGAGATCTTCTATGTTGTGGGTTCAGTCATTCTAACAGAGTTCTTTGGCATTTTTAATACAGAACAAGAAATATGAATTAAATCTTAGTTTTTAACATTAATGATGATTTAAATAACATACATAGATAGATCTTGGAATTCTGATTCTTTTAGATTGTCCATTTAATAGTTGGAGATCAATTGAATTTTATTTAAGTTCAAGTTAACAAGTTTCAGTAGATACATATCAGCAAGGCATTTGATTTTTTAGAAACTAGGAGACCATTATCTCTAGAATATCAGTTAACCCAGTTACTGATGATTATGTAACATACATATATAGAACTGGGATTTCTAATTCTTTGAGATTGTCCATTAATAGTTGGAGATTGAATTTTATTTGGGTTCATGTTTATAAATTTCATTAGATACATATTAGTAAGGTATTTGATTTCTTTTTGAAAGTATGAGACCATTATCTCTAGAATAAGAGTTAACCCAGTTTATCTATTATAATGCTTTAGAAGCTCAATCTAGTTAATAGATAGAACTTAACTTCAGTTTGAATCCATTTGTCAGTTTATAACAGAACAAAGAAGGAATAAATCCTAGTCTAAAATTACTGATGAATTATATAACCTGCAGATATAACTGGGAGTTCTAATTCTTTGAGATTGTCTATTTAAACGTTGGAGATCAATTTAAAATCATTTAAGTTCTTGTTTAGAAATTTAGTAGATACATATCTGCAAGGTAATTGATTTTATTTGAAACTATGAAACCACTATCTACAGAATATGAGTTAACCCAGTTTATCTATTATTTTTACTTAGAAGCTCAATCTAATTAGTAGATAGAACTTCATCTAAGTTTGCACCCATTTGTGAGTTTACAAGAGAACAATAGAGATGAATAAATCCTAGTCTAGAATTTACTGAAGAGTTATATAACATGCTTATATAGAACTGGGAATTCAAATTCATTGAGACATCCACTAGCAGTTGGAGATCAACTTATATTAATTAATTTCATAGTTTATGACATTTTCTTATATTATTCATTTTATATGTTATCATAACAGTATCTCCAGAATATGAGTTAACCAGTTTATCCATTAGATTACTTGTAAGCCCAACCAGTTATGTGGAATACGTCACACCATGTAATAGAAATACTTGGTTAGCCAAATGAATTAACTGGGTTTTTCTAAATTAAGGTTAATAACTTTTGTTTTTGATTATTTCTTTGCCTGTCAGCATAGTGTACAGAATAATAAGATCTAAAGGGGCTGTCACATTACGGCGTATGGCGGGAGCGTATTGAAAACCTACGTACGCCATCGGGTGCCACTTTCGGGTGTGTTTGAGCGTATGAGGAGCGTATGAAGAGCGTATGCGTAGCGTATGCGGAGCTATGGAGCGTATGGGAGCGTGCTGTGACCTGTTTTGACATTTTGGGCCATACGCCCTCATAGGTCGTGTTTTTTTGAGCATGCACAAAAAAAATAGGACGGACGGATTTATGAAAGCGTATGGCGGCGTATGCATCATAGGCTTCACATACGCCGGGGTGTTGCGGCACTGGCGGCGTATGCGTAGCGTATGCGTAGCGTACGCGTAGCGTATGCGTAGCGTATGCGTAGCGTATGCGGCGTATGGCGACGTATATGACGTAAGCCGCTACGCCGCCATACGCTCCCGCCATACGCCGTAATGTGACAGGGCCTTAAGCTGTGAGTTATGCCAGTTCTTATGTTTTTTTAATTTGTTCTGTTTTTGGCAACCAAGTAATTCAGGAGATGTGAGGTGACCAATTGTTATGAATTACTCATGTTACTACATAACATGCACAATTCATATTCATAATAATATGATAATAATTAATACACATGACTATGTCCCGTATACCATAAAACCCATGTGAATACAATTAGTGAATTACATAATTTTATTACTCAAACATTATATACAACAAACTACATTACACTCACATACAACATTCAGCACTGTGGCTGAATGTACAATACACAATTTTAACACAAATTTAACTAAAAATCCGTATATAAAATGGAGTACGGCCATGTAACTAAAAATAACATAAAAATCCCTATCGGTTACGAATAACCCGTATCATGTTGCAGGTCTGTCACGACCCTGTGCTGTTCGGATACATGATTAATAGTAAGACGTGGGCTAGCGTCGGCCTTCAGAGCTGCAGGGGCAAATTGGAAACATTTTTGGCGCCCCCCCCCCCCACTGGTACACAACCATGGTGATGGTGTTGTAAAATTTCCCGATATTTAGACATTGGAGGGTGGTGTGAACTAGTGTATAGTTATTACGATTGTATATATAAAGGTAAATGGTATATAAAGCCAGAGGCATTAACGTATTAAGGTATTATGTGGTGCTGGTGATCCTTTGCTGATTTAATATAAACATTATGTAGTTATAGATAGTGTGAGAGGGGCACTACTTTTAGTGTGACAGAGCCTTGGGAGCTCTGCTCACATACCCGTCCCCCCCAATTGTTATTTACGGATCATTGCACACCCAGACACAACAGGGCACTGTAGCCATAACAAACCAAGGCCTGGATACAGGCAGGTTGGATGTTCATTGGTTGGTTGCAGAATGCCTAGTGCTGATTGGAGGAGCTGATCGGGTGTGACAGCCATCTTGGATTCATGAGACTATATAGTAATAAATCTGAGGGTGTAAGCTCTCTTCTGTGCACTTTCTACTCTACCTTTCTCTTGCCTGTAGTGATTTCATATTTAGCATACCTACACAACCACAGCTGCCAGCCGTCGACTTTACAGTCTGTTTTAGTGAAATGATTTTCAAGACTAGTAAAAGCAGTAGACAGCTGGTATTAGAACTAGAGACTTTAATAGCTGGCCGATATTTGATTAACTCAATAAATAAGACATTGTTATGATGTATTTCTAAGAATTTCACGTAGTTAATACATGGCGTTAAATAATTATAGGCCTACCGATATGTTTGCTATATGTTTACTGACTGTAGCGTAAAGAAAGCGAAGAGGACTAGCCATATGGATTTATTTGAATACTACAACACAGCTAGTATAGAACTAAACTACTTTATTTCAATTAAATATTTCAAATGAAAAAAAGAAGGCAGGGCCGAATTTATTCTCTCCATTTCTGGTATTCTTTCGTATCGAAACTGGCCCAAATTGAAAGTTTTGCCAGCCAAACGGTACTCGTACAGTTGACTACCTTATACAACACCAACTATAAGCCCTGTTCACACGGACAAAATGTGAGGCGTAATTTAATGTGTAAGTTGAAGTTGCATAATCCGATGTTTTTGAGCTTCTGTCATTTTCTGAGATCAATATGTTAGGTTGATCGTTATTATCTACCTTACTTTAGTTTGAAGTAAATTTTGCAGATATTTGAAGGGCAAGCATGCTGTAACCCTCAGCGGTAACAAGTTCTATTAAATTACCTCAGTATCCCCTTTTATGTGGTGACAAATGTTTTATAAATGTATCTGATCCAAGTTGGATATGTAGAATAAAATCTAGATAAATCTTTAAATTCCTCCGGAGTAGTTTAAATGAAAAATCACTGTGCATACAAATTGATCTTTTTTCTTCAGTACTTGTCGCAATGTGTTGTCGGTGGGTCCGCGGAAGAGGTTGAAGATGAGGAGGAAGACAACGAATCGGTGGAGAGTGGTGCCCCACCAATTCTAAAGGAAGGATGCTACCAAATAATGGGCACAGTGAAGGACAAGACCACCCGAAAGCCTGACTTTGTAAAAGAGATTTTCGAGGTAATGAGCTCTATAATTTATTCATAAGTTTCATAGCCACAATACATAATAAATGTACCACGAAACAAATTTATATCAATGGGAAAAGTGGTATTTTCTATTAAAACAATAAAATTGTTCTTTACTCAGATTTACTTTAGACATTAGTTTAAATAGCCGCGCGTTGGATGTATGCTAATGTAGGAACTACCAGTAGTAAGACATGCCTACTATATTAATATGATATAATCCATTTTAGGTACATAGTATAAATTAGTTCTTTAATTCTATTCTGTTCTAGCATGAATATTATGAGTTTGGTCCAGTCATGTGAGATGGAAGTTATTGGATCAGATGCGATGGTTGAATACCTCCTTACAGTGTGGGACTCACACCCTGGGTTTGGACCCTGGCCGAGTCAAACCTATGAATTCAAATTGATACTCATCGCTACCTAGCCTTGCATCCGGTATTGCTAGGATAGGACAAGGAGCAGTGGAATGAGGAAGACCAATTATCCCCGAATGAAATTCCCCCTGCTTAATAAATGAGCCTGTCTCAAAAGGTGATAAGTAATTTGGGACAAAACTTTGTCCATTGTAACAATCAACATACTATCTTCTTATGCACTTGCTCAGGATAAACTGATTTATGGTGTTTCATAATCCCAATAGAATACATATTGATTTGAAGCAAATGTCCTTGTGTTTTCAGTGTAACTCTTTCTGTGCTGTTTTGTGTCAATCGTTACGCAGACAAAAAAAAGAAGAGTTATCACCTTTTGAGACAGGCTCAAATAAAAATTTAAAAAGAGGGAGGGGGGGGGGGGGGAAGAGATCGATAGAGACCCACTGGTAGGCCTGTATGTAATAACGTATTTGATGTTGATTATTTCAGTTTGAAACAAAAGAGCAACTCTACGAGCAAATGGTTGAGTGTGACATCATTGTCTATGATATCACCGAGGATCCCGATCAAATTGACGAAGCGGTCTGGGCCATATCAGGTAAAAGCAGTTGCAGCATTAATTGAAACCCTAGAGCGTTAGTACAATGAGCTACCTATTTGTAAGCTGCACATTAAGCTACTTTACCTCATTTTGCGCACAACTATGATTATATTTAGAAGCAGAAATAAATGACGTTAGATACTATGACGTTTTCGTTTAACGTTTTTTAACATCAAAGGACGTTTTCTTTTATAACATTCGAGAACTCTTAATTTTAAACCCCTTTAAGTGATTTGATCAAGATTTAGTAGTGCTCTATCTCATGAAATCAAGACCTAAATTGTAGAGAACCCTCCTTTTGATGAACTGAAAACCGCAAAGCATGACACTGGAGGAGTCATGCTTTGCGATGATAAGACACTAATCTTGGCTAAAAAGTTAAGCTAAGATCTGATGCCTGCCGTACAAAACCCAGCACTCCTCTCTAAAACCCTTTTGCGATGAAAATGGTGTTTCATGAGCACTGGCGGGCATTTGTAACTTCTGACTCTCTATTGACCTGTTCCGAAAGCAACCAAATTACACCTCACCTATGTTTGTTAGTTAGGCACATTTTAACATCCTTCTCAACCATATCTTTATACCGCTTGATGGATGGGGGGAGATTCTAGACCTGAACAGAGGCTCTGTAGTTTCCTGTGTGTTGGCATGTCATAATTTGGGACCCATGTTGATCCCATATGGGTCCCAAATTATAACATGCTAATAGAAGGCCATTGCTCACGGACACAGCTGACTCAGAGGCATGAGTGGGTTAATCAAGGCTTTTATTTGGGCGCTGCCCGCCCGGCGGCATGTACATTGACTGTGAATCATCGGGCAAGAAGCGAACGAGCGAAGGCCCCGATATATTGGGAAAATGAAATGTGATGAGGGCATATGAGTCAGGTGAACGATTTAACAAACGAATAATCAATTACGTTAAAGTACAATAGCAATAGTTAATGATAAAAATATGAGATAACAGTAGAGGGTAAATTATCAGAAATGTGACATTTAAGTAGGTGTGATCTGTCAACTGTGCGGGTGTCAGTCGCTCATTAGATGGTATTCTATATTTTTTAGTTTAAATGCTTGATTGGTTTTGTTGATTGTTGTGGGCACAATCAACTGCAGGTGTGGGTGGGTGGGTAAAATTGGAGGTGGGAAGTGGTCAGTGCGGGCGTTTGGAGAAGACTTGCCAGCTTCGGTGGCTTCGGAAGACACCAGGATAGTGCCTGGCCGTGATGGCTGGCAGGGGTTGTTATATAGGCCGGAGGGGGGAAGATGGCTTCCCCCCCTCTCCCCCCCCCCCACCAGTGGGGGCAGGGGGTGCACATCACTCCCCCCCCCCCCCCCACCACCACAGTAGTGGCAGGGGGGGGGGAGGGCTTTGGCCTTGAGCCTGCCGTGTCCAGCAATGACACCGAATGAGCGACCTCGCTCATTCAAGATAACTACAGAGCCTATGTTCAGGTCTTCAATCTCCCGCATCCATCAATCGGTAAAGGGATATGATTGAGAAGGATGTTACAATGTGCCTAACTAACAAGCATAGGTGAGGTGTAATTCAGTTGCTTTTGGAGCAGGTCAGTTGAGAGTCAGAAGTTATAAATGCCCGCCAGTGCTCAATAAACACCATTTTCATTGCAAAAGCTTTTAGTTAAGATTAGAAAAATAAATTTAAATTAGAAAAAAAAGAATAGATTTGATACCACCGGTGCCCAACATCGGGCCATGGGTGGTGGCCCGACGCGGGGCAGTGACAACCAGCAGCGGGCCACCCGAGATATGGTTGAGAAGGATGTTGCAATGTGCTTAATTAACAAGAATAGGTGAGGTGTAATTCGGTTGCTTTCGAAGCAGGTCGGTGGAGAGTCAGAAGTTATAAATGTCCACCAGTGATCATTAAACACCATTTTCATTGCAAACTCCTTTTGATTAAGATTAAATAAATACAATGTTTAAAAAAAAAGAAGATTTTACACGATCGGTGGCCCAACGGTGGAAAATATGTGGTGACCGTCTGACCAATAGCCACTGTTGGCCCTGTGCTATCTGGGTACATATTATAACGTCAGTATAATGTTACTGTGATGTTATAACATTACAATACATGGTATAACGTCAGTCTAATGTTACTGTGACGTTATAATGTACCATAACCAAATAATAACATTAGCCTGACGTTACTTAACGTTGTGTGTAAGCTGGGTATGATCAGTATTAGAGTGAATTTCTATGCTAATTTTAATAATATTTGAACTTTCTACCCCACTAAGAACTACACTCAAACATCGATAGTCTTGAGCGGCCGAAGATGTTCATTCTTGTGTCATCTGTCATGACATGGGCACGCAGCAAACCATTAGACTTGGTAAGTACTGATAGCCGATGCCAATCCAAATAACATATTTAAGTTGACCCAAGATTGGCCTAATATATGCAGGAAAATTGATTCAATGTTAGCAGCCAATGTTGACCCCAGTATTCATCGACCCAAAATTGGTCCAACGGTATGAACCAATATTGACTCAATGGTATGAGCCATCATTAGCCTAACGATATGATCCAACGTTGACCCAATGGTATGATCCAATGTTATGATCCAATGTTGGCTCAATGGTATGAACCAATGCTGTCCTTATGGTATGAGCCAACATTATCCCAAAGATATGAGCCAACGTTGGCCCAATGATATGAGCCAAAGTTGGCTCAATGATATGAGCCAATGTTGGCTCAATGATATGAGCCAATGTTGGCTCAGTGACATGAGCCAATGTTGACCTTACGGTATGAGTCAGCATTAACCCAATGATATGAGCCAATGTTGGCTCAACTGTATGAGCCAACGTTGGCCCATAGCTATGAGCCAATGTTGGATCATACCATTGGCCCAACGTTGGCCTTACAATATGAGTCAGCATTAGTCCAATGATATGAGCCAATGGTGGTCCAACAGTATGAGCCAACGTTGGTCCAACGGTATGAGCCAACGTTGGTCCAACGGTATGAGCTAACTTTGGTCCAACGGTATGAGCCAACATTGGTCCAATGGTATGATCCAATGTTGGTCCAATGGTATAATCTAACGTTGGTCCAATGCAACGGTATGAACCAATGTTGGTCTAACGGTATGCGCCAATCAAAGCTGTTCATTCTTCTCTGTCATGACTTGTGTAGGCAGCAAACCACAAGGCATGGTGAATTCCGGTACAATATTTAGCAAGTATATGAGCAAGATATACAATAAAATAAACAAAATCAACCGAACTAGTTCTCCTGAGAAGCTCTTAAGAGAAAGGTACTTACCCCAAATATTAAAAAATATACAGATACACTTATCATACAATGAACATTTTGTTGAGGTTTATGTTGCGAATACCGATGCAAGTTAACGCAGATTGCCAGGCAATAGCAAAGTGCATCGCATAAAATCGGGAACCTTGTTCCGCGGTATAATAGGTAAATTGCTACACCAGATGAGCAATTTTCTAATCAACTTCTAAACTGAGAAGCAATTTCTAATTAAAAAGAATTATAATGATTTTTTTCTTGCCTGTTAATTAAATAAATTTTGTTGTGAATAGTAAAATAACCACAATAATAATTATGATTATAGGATGATCCAGAGATTCCATTCACCGAAGACGACTACCGACGTCGAAGACCTCATCCCAACTTCAAAGAACACATCAGCGCTGAAAAAACTGTCATCAAGCTGGGAAAGACGGTATGAAGCTGAGGGTGAAAACGGAAACTTTGAATAATTATTTTAATATTCATGAAAAAGTATAAATATGTAAGGAGTCCCCATGTTAAAGCTGCATAGTCTGATGAAGCATCACATTTTCAAAACGAAAACAATTATCTAGAATTGATTCTGCATATCTAACTTAGATACTGAGGCACTCATTAAGCATTTGTTGTCATATAAAAGGGAATATTGAGGCAGTTTAATGGAAGCCGTTACGGCTGAAGCCAATGGATTTTTGGCATGCTTTCCAAAACTAACTATACATGTTTGCACTTCATATATCTCAAAACTTAACCATCTAAAATAAAGGTTACTTCAAACTAAAGTAAGGTAGATTGTAACAATCAATTTAACGTATTTATCTCAGAAAAATGTCAGAAACCCCAAACCATCAGACTAAATACAATATACCTGGGTAGGCATGGGCAGATTGATTGAATATTATTGAGTCTAGATGATCTGATAGTTAGGACTTTGGTCATCTCGCAATGGGATGCCATCCCTGTTTTGTTTTCAACACCTACTATGACATTGGTTCCGTGACCATGATGCTATGCATGCTGAGTGTAGTGTGGTGTTGAACTGTGTATGTAATGGAAGTGTGATATTTGTAATTGCGGATATTCAGGGGGACAAATGTAGAGAGTTGCACTCACCTCCCCAGGTGAAATGCGATATACACAACTAAGCTATGGGTTCGAGTCCCGCTCTAGGCATGATGGGCTGGTTTGTATTGTGAACCGTGCACGTACTCGTGCCATGAACATCGTTCTCTATACATGCTGAGTACTGCATGATGTTGAACCTGCTCTATACGTAGAAGTAAATTGATTTAACTAATTATAATGATTAGTTTAATAGCAACAATAATAGTAATAACTGCAATAGAAGAAGGTAATTAAATAAAACGACATGTGCTTGTTGACTTAAGAGTAGCTTAAAGATATCATCCCGTAATTTGTTTAAAATCTCTTCTTAAGACTGATTTGTCGAGTTTTCCTGGTAAATGAAAGCTATGCAGGTCAACCAGGATACATTGGTTTTGTTGTGCAGCGACTTAGAATGGTTCTTGGTGGCAGGGGAATTCAATTGAGTGTACATAATTTATTATCACTTGTATTTATGAATGCTATTTCCTTTTTCTAGAACAAGGCAAAGCTTGTAACATACGTCATTGCCGTAGGTTTGACGTACGGCTGTGAAGAAAACATATTCCACTATTTGTTCAAGGTATGATATCAGTTTTGTATTGTTTGAAGTGTAAGTTGTAACGGTGCCCCTGTCCATATATGCCACAAGTGGACCCCTAAGTTTCCACCGGACGCGATGACCGAATCGGTAGAGCGCTGGCTTTCTGTGTGTAAGGTTGGCAGTTCGAATCCCAGTCGAGTCAAACCAATGACTTACAACATTGATACTTGTCACTACCTAGCCTGGCGCTTGCCATTACTAGGATAGGGCAAGGACTGGTTTGCTCAGTATCAGGATAATGTGACTGAGTGAGATATTGGGTCACAGTGCTGATGGTCTGGTCTCCCAGTGGGGAAGCGAAATGAAAGTTGAAATGAGCAGGCAATATTTAAAGTTGGTACCCCTTCTGATAACCCTTTAGATGTTGCTAGGACGTAAAACCCCAACAAACAAATCATGTATTTCGTTTGTATGATAATATACTGTATGGAACCATGCCGTTATAATATTGAGAATAGAATGTTGGCAGATATAAACTTTATTATCAAAATGCATAATATATCATTTAGGTAGGCATTTGTTTGAATTGGTAGGGATTTTAAATGGGTCTTGAAACCACTAAAACAGCCATGAAGACCATGTTTACATGTAGGCTTATGTAAAATGATGTCTTGCATTGCTTTCTAGTGGCATCATATTGTAATAGTACCAGAGACAGCTCAACAAAATAACTGATATGCAATAGATGCCTTTTGTGACACTCTTTTGTTTCTTGTTTAGGCTGCATGGCACAACGAACCAGAACTGCAATGCTTCGGCCAGGGCCAGAACATTGTGCCCATGATCCACATCAAAGACCTTGGAGGGTAAGTTTGGACACAGCCATGAGCTTAAGGCTTATAGTTGCATAATCAGATAGTTTTGAGTTTCTGCCATATACATTTGATATATATTTAGGTTGCTCATTGTAATCTACTTGACTTTGAAATAACTTTGATTTAAACCCTTTATTTGGGGTCAGTTGCGCTCGCAAGTTCCAGGTGCTTACGGCCATGGTGTGCCTGTAATTGAATTGCTTTTCTAGATATATTTTCCTGATAATTTGTAGATCATATCAGAAATACAGTGCTATGTGATTGCAGGTGCATTCAGGCACACCTGGACTGTAAACGCTAAATGAATTTTGGCGTGCACACTGAGGTTATTTTCTGCATAGCTTCCAGGGTAGGACAGAAACTTTTTTCCCCACCTGCCCAATCAGGCAAGTGACTGAAATTTCTACTTGCTCGAGTGGCAAAACTACTTGTCCAAGCCCAAGTCAGCCAATTGAAACTGAAATCTGCTACTGCAGATTATAAAAATAAATTCTCCGTTTGGGCAGGTCACCAAAATCTTCACCTGCCCGACCGAGTAAACTAGGTGCTCCAGGCAACTGGGCAGTCCTGATTGCCGTACCATGGCTTATATTCTTCATAACTTTTAGTTTATTTGTTTGTTTTGCAGCATTGTGCAAAATATCGCCGACACTCGACCTAAGGTGCGTTACCTGGTGGCAGTGGACGACTCCAAGAACACACTGGAGGATGTTGTGGCAGCAGTCTCCACCGCGCTCACCACTGGAAAGGTATTTTGCTCCTGGGGCTGTTTGTTTGTTGGAGTTTTAGGTCCTGGCAACACCTAAGGGTATCTCGCCATGAATATGGCCATAGTTGCTGACATCATGGCGTAAAACCCCCAAGTCATTAACTCACTCGAAGATCATATGCCTTACTTCTAACAATAAGAAATCCGGATCCATTTAAAGAAACGCATTATGAATATATTGTAGTGGTCTGCACTTACCTCTCAGGCAAGTAACCACATAGACAGGTAGGCGTGGGGAGTGTATTGATATCAGGGAGCCTAGGTGGTGTAATGGTTAGCACACTGGCCCGGAATGCAAAGAGATGTGGGTTCGAGTCCCGCTCTAGGCACAATATTTCCCATTTTCATCACCCCCACGACACTGGTTGCCGTGATCAGGATCCTGTACAAGCTTTGCGCTGTATGGTTGTTGAACCTACCCTGTGTATGTATGTGTTAGTGCATTGCCTGTATGTATGTAATTGTAAGCATTACAAGACTTACAATTCCAGGGGGACGAGTGTAGTGGTCTGCACTTACCTCTCAGGCAAGTAACCACATAGACAGGTAGGCGTGGGGAGTGTATTGATATCAGGGAGCCTAGGTGGTGTAATGGTTAGCACACTGGCCCGGAATGCAAAGAGATGTGGGTTCGAGTCCCGCTCTAGGCACAATATTTCCCATTTTCATCACCCCCACGACAATATATATGGACACCGACTTGTGACAGTGCGCACTCATGTCGACCTTAGATGTTGCCAGGACGTAAAACTTCAACAACCAACCGACACTCTATGTAAAAGTTATGGTTAATCGAAAATGGACAGAATACCAGAGCGGCCAACCATTACGATTTCTGTGGAATTATTACGATATTTTGGCCTTCATTACACAATTATGCCCGTATGCTGAAACATTACAGTAAATCTGCCTTTTTCCACACTTATATATTTTATACATATATATTTATATATATAGATATGTTTGTAATATATATTTATATATAACCTACACACACATATATGGGTCGTTCTAAGAAGTTGTGCACCAATACTGTGACATCAGTACCACAAAATCAAAATGCTGTAAAAATAGTTCTATATACAAGCTTCCTCAATGTGTATGTCCTTTTGCATCTGAATAATTTAAAATAAACATATTCTGACATTTTTAAGTAGGTCAAATGATGCTCACACCCAATGAATAGCAGTATAGCATGGAAACCAATCTGACTCCAAAATCAAGTATTTTCCACACAAAGCTTGACATTTTTAGGACATTTCACACGCCACTTGCTTTATAAACGGTAGTAATAATTTGAAACCTGATTGCTATGGTTTTGTCTTATTTGTGATGATTAAAGAGAAAAGCAGAAAAATATTAGCATGGTAACAGTCCAAATGGAATCAACAATTTTACACAAATGTTTGGCTCAAATTTCAATGTTTAGGGGCAATTTCAGGATTAATCTTTCACTATACCATAACTGGGTCCATGCATAGTGTCAAATGGTGAAAATAGTTTCTGTACTGTATCTGTACTCAGTGTTTGATACAGAGTTTCATAGTACTTGCAAGTGGAAATGAAATGTTATGATGTTAATGACTCCAGAAAAGGTTAACTATTTCATAATTTTTATAATTCTTTTAGAAATAAATGTCTTCAACTTAATGAAGACATAATATATGACCATTTGAAGTGAAATGTGCAGTTACTCAGAGGTTTTCATTAAGTTTGTGACACTTTATTTTCAATGCTTTTGACAATGTCACAAATTAGTAATTTAATTTTCTATTTATTTAGCTACATCCATCCCAATAAGATACATAATACACAATATTAACATTTACTTTTGATCTAAAATATCTCCCACATTATTGCGCAAAATGATGAAATTTCAATATTGACAATCCAATAATGGGTTTCTTTGAAATATGCATTTCAAGTAGACTACCTCAAGGGGTACACAATTTCTGAGAACGACCCATTATATACAATACATATGTAAGTGATTAAATGCTTATGGATACGTGATTGAGGGAAACATGATGACTAAAGCAGGCCGCAAACCTATACTTCTGCCGTTCAGGGGCTAGGGTTTTAACCATTAGGCTCTCTAGGCCACAAATC
Source organism: Branchipolynoe longqiensis (assembly GCA_030323885.1). Taxonomy (NCBI): domain Eukaryota; kingdom Metazoa; phylum Annelida; class Polychaeta; order Phyllodocida; family Polynoidae; genus Branchipolynoe; species Branchipolynoe longqiensis. The sequence continues at coordinate 27,188,210 of CM059186.1, forward strand.
CCAAGTGGAAATGTGCTATGCCCATACCTAAAGTCAACATCCCACAAACCTGTAGCGAACTACGCCCAATATCGATCCTTCCACTCCCTGGCAAGATCATAGAACAAATAATACATGACCAAATTAAGAGATTCCTTGAGTCCTCTAACTATTTGACCTACCAGCAAAATGGCTTCAGGAAAAATAGGTCCACCACTGGAGCACTGGCCTCTCTACTGGATGAACTTCTGTCAAACATAGACAAGGGTGATCTTACTATCGCAGTCTTCCTTGATTTCAAGAAAGCATTTGATACGATCGACCACAAAATCCTCATGCATAAAATAGAACGAGCTGGGCTAGGCAATAGAGCACATAGCTTCCTCACAAATTACCTCAGCAATAGAAAACAATACACAAAACTAAGTGATACCAACTCGACCACTCGAGAAATAAAAACAGGAGTTCCGCAGGGTTCCACTCTGGGACCCCTACTGTTTCTAATATTTATAAATGACCTACCTCTAGTTTCCAACAAAGCATCTTTCACACTATTTGCCGATGATGCAGCACTAACAATACATAACAATGACCTTGCCATAGCCGCAACCGAGGCTGGAATGGTGCTGGATGGAGTGATCACATGGTGCCATGAGAATAAACTAACACTAAATGGCACTAAAACTGAGTACATAATCTATGGAACCAAAGTGAGGAAGGCGAGGGCCCGGCCAATACAACTGCAGATGGGTGGCTTAGTGCTCCGTGAAGTGAACTCCTAGGCACAACTCTTGACGCGACTCTAAGTGGTACCCAACAGCTGGCAAGACTTAACCAAACCCTGGCACTAAAAATGAACACATTCAGAAAAATAAGGACCTATGTAAGTGAGAATACTGCACTGCAGCTGTACAAGTCAACAATATTACCAATTATAGACTACAATGATATCATCTATGGATTACTAACGAAGCAGCAAGAGACCAAATTACAAAGAACGCAAAACAGAGCCCTCAGAACAGTATTCCAAGGCAAGATACTAAGTGTGGTTGAAATGCATAGCAGAGCAGGGCTGGACACTCTGGATGTACGTAGGAACCTACACCTAATGATGTTGATGTATAAACGTGCAAGTGATGACAAATACATAGATCGCACAACCAGGGTAACAAGAAGGGGGACATCGACTCTGCTCTGGGTGCCCAACCCTAATACAAATAAGTTAATCAGAGCTCCGATTTACAAAGGAAGTGTCATGTGGAATGAACTCCCAACCAGAACCAGAGAAGCGGGTTCAATCCTTGCCTTTAAAAATGCATACAGAGCTCACCTGGTTATTCAGGCCCAAAACCTGGCACTGCAAATATATAATACGACCTGCTGAACGACCCATTGACTTCGCCCTCTCTCATGCCTGCTCTCTCCCTGCGTGTCCGCCCCCCTGCCCATGGGCCCCTTCCCCCCCACCCCCATCCACATTTGACAAACAACTATTATAACTCAATGACTCGAAACCCACCACCACTACTCGAGACCCATTGCCACCACTGAATAACTACATCTTCAACCAGCAATGCACACAATTTCATATTAAAAGACTAACCGTTATTAAAACCAAATCTAACTGATATACAAACACAGCATATGATTTGACCACTAGTGTAAATTATTGCACACTCTATCTTGATGCATATGCCTTGCACTATGTTGACTACCTATGCTGTACACTATGCAGCATAGGCTGCTCCACCACTTTCTTTTTATGTTCAGAATGGGTTGCGCTGCACGCAGCGCAACGCATTCCACTTCCACTATGTACAGACCAAATGCGATCACTCCAACGGCTGGAAGACCAGTGCCCCGGCGCTGACAAAATAAGTATTCAGATGAATAAAATATTTTATCAAAAAAAAAAAACATGTCGAGATTCACTCAATTTGTCACAATTCTCGTGAACAAAATTACGTTTTCCCATTTTCAAATGTTGGCAGCTATGGAATACAAGTTAAACACTTCTTGCTATGATTATGGCCTTTGGTGCCGGTGTAACGATTTCAACTTCCCCCCCCCCCCCCATTCCCAAGTTCCCCCCCGGGAATCTGAAAAGGTTTTTAACTTCCCTCCGGGGAAATTAAAAACGTTTTCAGATTCCTGGGGGGAACTTAAAAACAGTTTTCAGATTCCTCCCCCTATTTTCAAATTCCCCCCTCCGGGAATTTAAAATTGTTTAAAAAACTTTAAAAAACGTTTTAAATTTCAGACCTATAATATTTTTTTCTTAACCATCTTGGAGACTTTTTGTGTCATTTGTGGTTAAATATGTTTTATTGTACTAGTAATAATTTCCATTATGCTATTCTCTGTATATTATAATATTTGTCATGAAAAATAACATAAAATTACAAAAAATAACAAAAATAAAGAGAATTCCCCAAAAATGGGGGGGGAGGGAAAGTTAAAACGAGGGAGGGAATTTGAAAACATTTTCAAATTCCCCTGGGAGGAATTTGAAAACGTTTTCAAGTTCCCGGGGGGGGGGGGAACTTGAATATGGGGGGAATTTGAAATCTTTCCACCGGCATGGTGTAAAAGAACCACCAATCAATCAATCTATACAGTGTTTTGGTTTTTAGAAAATTTAACAATGTCATTGGATTATGGATTATTGGACTGACTTGATAAATTTTGCACTCAGTATCAGTATAGTCAGTCCTCACCGCATGACCACTATAATTATGAGAGGTCATATATGGACAGGCGGAATCTCTTAACAAGCTATTATGCCTAAATATATCAACAGACAAGGATAAGTAGGTACAGGAAAATCTTTCTAACCGACCACCTCCACAGATCGACCACTCCATACAATACCATTTTAACAAAATGAAAAACTCCCTAAATCGACCTAAATGGACCAGTCGGTCCCATGGTCGGTCGATTTAGAGGTGTTTTTACTTTATATGCAGCTTTAAAAACGCGCTATATTGACACGGTTCAGGTGAAGAAAAAGGGAGCGGGACGTAGTTCAGACGGTAGCATGTCCACTTGTGAAGGTGTTGATCATCCTATCGATACTGCTCAGTGGACACATTTGCAGTTTGGCCTGTTTTCCGTTCCAACCAGTGTTCCACAACTGCTTCATCAAAGGCTGTGGTATGTGCTGTCCTGTCTGTGGGAAAGTGCATATAAAAGACCCCTTGCTGTTTATCGGAAAGAGTAGCCTATGTGGCAGCACCATGTTTCCTCCAAAGAAATATGTCAGAATGCCCATATGTGTGACATCCAATAGCCGATGATAGAAAAGTCAATGTGCTCTAGAGGCATTGTTAAATAAAACAAGCTTTACTTTTAGGTGAATAAGATCACAAAGGAGGAGGCGCTGCTGAGTAAGGACATTGAGCAGGCGGACTTCGACATGCTGCTTGTCAACTTGCGCATGGACGCCATCTTCATCAAGGAGAACATGCACATCCGCTGGGTTTCAGAAGGCGGCATAATTGAGAACATAACCGCTATTGTAAAGGAGTACAAGGACTCTCGCGGTTTACAGGTCAGTATAACTTTGACCACGTCTTGCATCAGTTGCTATAACCTATAAGAAAAGAAAACCCCTCTCATTAGAAGTTTTTTCAAATCTTTTTTTTATGAGGTTCTGTCACTTTTCTTAGATAAATATATTAAATTGATTGTTATAGTCTACTTTACTTTAGTTTTTAAGTAACTTTTATTTTAAATGCCTAACTTTGGAGATATTTGAAGTACAAACATTTCAAATTATTTTTGGCAAGCACGCTGAAACACCATAGGCTTCTGCAGTAACAGCTTCTATTAAATTGACTCACCATTCCCTTCTATGGGGCAACAAATGCTTAATATGTGCATCAGTATCTAATTTAGATATGTAGGATCAAATCTAGGTAATTGTTTTTGTTTTGAAAATTTGATGCTTTTATCAGACGGGAACCAAGTTTCCAACATGATTGTAGCCATCATCTTCTCATTGTTTGTGTCTTGCAGCCTATGCGTGCTTTTGTCATGGGCCCTCCAGCCGTCGGCAAAACCAGTATTGTGGAGAAGTTATGCGAAATCTACAAATTGCACCACATCAAGATTAAGGACGTTATCGCCCAGGCACTGACCAGATTGGTATGCTCAGGTCATATTTGAGCTTTCTCATTCATCGCCTATTTATATAGTTGTATATAAATGATGATAAAACAAGTGATTTAAAAAATATTTTTTTATTAGGCCTACATCTGTTGATTAAGCAATGGAAATTTCAATCGCGGACGATTGGTTTTCCTCATTCCACTGCTCCTTGCCCTACCCTAGTAATGCCGAGCGTCAGGTTAGGTAGCGACAAGTACAATTTTTTAAGTCATTGGTTTGACTCAGCCGACCTGAATCCCCCATGATCTGCCACATGGACTGTGAAAGCTCAACTAATTAAACACATTCAGCCACCACATTTAAATTACTAAGCTCAAATATCAGCGGTGTGGAAACGTAAAATTGAATACAGATATGTGTATAATTTTTCAATAGCTATGGTCAGTTTGAGTAGAAGAACTGACTAGATGTTGGGAGACCAGACTTGTTGTAGTTAAGCAGTATATCAGAGGTGGAGTCACCTGGTGGTTTATTTAGGAACCTCACATAGCAGAAGGAGCAGTTGGTATTTTTCGACCAGCTATCTGCTAATTGACACGCACCTTACACACTTAGCGCATATATAGTTTTCGACCTGCTTTCTGCTAATTGACACGCACATTACACACTTAGCGCATATAGAGTTTTCGACCAGCTATCTGCTAATTGACATGCACCTTACACACTTAGCGCATATAAGAGTTTTTGACCAGCTATCTGCTAATTGACACGCACATAACACACTTAGCGCATATAGAGTTTTCGACCAGCTATCTGCTAATTGACACACACCTTACACACTTAGTGCATATAAAGTTTTCGACCAGCTATCTGCTAATTGACATGCACCTTACACACTTAGCGCATATAAAGTTTTCGACCAGCTATCTGCTAATTGACACGCACCTTACACACTTAGCGCATATAGAGTTTTCGACCAGCTATCTGCTAATTGACATGCACCTTACACACTTAGCGCATATAGAGTTTTCGACCAGCTATCTGCTAATTGACACACACATTACGCACTTAGCGCACATACTTTTAACTATGAATAACACTTTTTGGTTTACCAGTGGCCATTTGAGAATGGACCTACATATTGTTTAGCGTGCAGAGCCAATTCCCTGTTTCGTGTCCACCCAGACGCGCAGTGCTGCGCGCGCAAACAATGAGGATGAAGAGGATGACGACGGTAAGGCACAGGAGGATGTAGAACTACTTGAGCTCATCAACGACAGCAGGGAGGCCAACAAGGGCCGCATCGACGACCAGTACGTCATCCAATTCTACCGCGAAATTCTACGCAGCATGCCCTGCCAGAACCAAGGCTTCATCCTCGACGGCTTCCCCAAAACACTCGACCAAGCCAAGGAGCTCTTCACAGGTAAGATTTTGCAAGACTATGTGATTCTGAGTGACTTTTGTTTTATTATTCAGATAAATCTACGAGGTTACTCTTTTAAAATCTATCTCTCTACTCTCCACTTCACTCTCAGCTATCTACAGCCATCACTATTATAAGGTTATTTGGTAAAGTGGTGAAGGCCTGCAGAGGTGCCAAGTCTCCTGATTTGGCAGATATCCTTAAAATATAGAAAAATAACCTCAACCTCCCGATTTCCGGCTTTTACTTTTTAATCTCCCAGCAAATAATCATTTTAGCTTGATTAACAAATAAATGTTACACATTTTTCGTCGAAATGCACCATTTTGTATCACTTTTTTCAAATTTTACCAGACCCCCCCCCCCCCTCCTGCAACGTCCCCGCTTCACCGACGCTATTCTTCCTATTTACAATTTGTGTATTAGCGAGATCTCCATACTCACACTCTTATCTACTTGACACCTCTGGTACTGGTTCTATACACTGTGTATAGCAGTTTGAATTCCGGGGCTACTTTCCCTTAAAAAATAAAAAATCGTTTTTATTTTTCTCTCCTCCTTCCTTTTTATATGTGCTGAATTTGAGTTCCTGGAAATAATGCATTGAAATCGTGCTGGGACATATTTTTAATTAGATCAAAAACGTTGTAAGTGCTCCAGTCCCTCACCCTCTCAGTTCAGCCCAGCCCTCACGCTAGCGGCATATACCGAGCCACTTTAACAAAACAAAGTCAAAGAAAGAAGACGTCTGGTTGCTAAAAACCCTAAATTATTCTCACCCCCACCCTTTCAAATTTATATGTTCCTTCTCCTTTATTTACTTGGGGGTGGGGGGGGGCGTAATTTTGTGTTCAACACACTAAAGTCACACTGACCCCCCCCCCCCCCCGTGCTAAGCACTGTTGGAACTTTTGTAAGTGGCTACGTAAGGATGTAGGACTCCCCCTTTTGAAGGGTTTATGAGGATAAGTCTACAGTGAAGTAATAAGTAACAGAAGTATGGGAATACCCATAAGTGTGAAGTTGAGGAGGTGGAGAGGCAAGAGGGGGAGGAGGGGTAGAGGAAAGAGGAAGGGGGGGGGGGAGGAGGGGAGGAGAGGAAAATGGAGTCGGAGAAGGCAGAGGAAGAGGGCGTGGACAAGAAGAGGGTGGGGACAGAGGAGAAGGGGGAAGGAGAAGGGAGGGGAAGCAGAGGACAAAGGAGGTGGGGGGAGAAGGAGGGAGAAGAGAAAAGGATAAAGAGAAACCAATTGCCTCTATGTTTCGGTTAGTTGCCCGCACCTGTCACAGTCGGGGTAGTCACAACTATACTCAAATAGCTGCATACAGGTGGCGCGACCTATGGGACTAGAATACCATAGATACTACATGCCTGACTATAGGCCTATATAGCAGAGAGGCAGCATAGATAGATGCTTTGTTTATATTCACATAATGCACTATTTAGCACATCAACCATATAAAACATATTTGAATGTCTCAACTGTTTAAAGCTGACGATGATGAGGTTGAAGAGGAAGAGGGAAAGGGTAAATACGACCGCTTGATCCTGCCCGATCAAATTGTGTGCCTGGAGGCCCCGGATGAGTTCTTGAAGCTGCGCATCATGGACCTGCCGGAGAGCAAGGTGGAAGGCACCCACAACACTGAAGCCGGTCTCCTTAGCCGGCTTGCGGAGTACCGGGCAATCAACACCGAAGACGAGACTGTCCTCAACTTCTTTGATGAAATGGAGCTCCACCCAGAGAAAATCGGTAAGCTTTTACTAAGCTAAACACATAATTACTCAATGGCTGGGTTGTCTACAACTATGATTCAGTGGCTTACACATGTCTCATACTATGGCATGTGGCAGACAGGGTTTGCACAGATCACCGAAAACCCTTGAATTTCGAAATAACATTCAAGAGTACCCGAAAACCCTTGAATATCACCTGTTTTTCCATAAAACCCTTGAAAATGCCAATTTCCAGCGAGCTTCGCCTTTTATGCCGCTGGTGTAAAACTTGTTTTGTTAATGCCATGTCAAGTGGTGTTGTGATGACTGTTCGTCAAGGCGGCTATTTAACTTGGTGAATGGTAAACCATACAATGTAAATAAATGTTACCTTTTAATTAGTAACTTAATTATAGTGTAAACTAAAACATAGGTTGCTGAGAAAGCATTAAACAAATTGCATCTTGTGGTTCATTTTGAACATGCGAAAACCTCTTGACCCCCCCCCCCCTTAAAAAACAGATGAAAGTCCACAAAGCCCTTGAAAATCCTTGAATTTCATTTTCAAGTTCTTAAATCAACCCTTGGCCTCAGAGGTAAATCCGAGATCAATCTCCTATTTTCACAAGTCCTGTATTACAGCATCCTCAAATTTTACAATGTCTTAATCTACACAATTTCATAAAGACTGCCTTCCCAAAGTAGCGCACCATGAATGGTGAGTATGTGAAGAATATATAAAGTTGGTTAAATTGGAGATTGGTGTGATTGTCCATGTTAGCGCTAACATGGGTATTTCGCGGCGGGACGTGTGGGTGGTAGACGCTTCAAGCATTCTCGACGACACTGCCCCGCCATCTGCCAGCTTACAGACTAACTACCTTTCGTGTACTTGTGTCGCCACCTAGCGTTAATTAGACGTCCTACTCTAGGGCACGCTGCCCGCGGCTGCCGCCACCTATCGACTTAACTTGGCATCATACGAAACCAAATGCTCGCCATCTAGCGGGGTCGGTCCGCGTGGCACTGTCGCCCGCAGCTCTCAGTCGCCGCTTGGACACGAACCCACGAAGTACAGCGAACCGTACATTGCCACCGCCCACCCCTCAACTATAAAAAGACATTAGATCTTGAAGGTTGAGATTGCCGAGTGGTCCATTCGCCTGATTAACATTCTGACCTGCCTTCTATAGCCGTGTTTACACGGGCCATTTAAAACGCCTCATATAAATCCATTTGCCTAGATCGATTCACATTTCCCGTGTAGACGCACCTCTGTGGCGTTTTAGGGCTGAATCGATTCATATGAAACGGTACATCTATACCACCTCGGGAGGTGGTCTAGATGTAGCGATTCAGCTGGTTCCCAGCAGTGTTAGGGCCCGATTAGGCCGAAATCTAGTGAATGCAATCATATTTAACAGAATTTCCTACTCAAATAATGAAATTTAATTAAATCAACCTTAAATTCCAACCGCTATTAACGTAGCAGCTCCATCTGAGTCGAATTGATGAGTGTAAACTATACACCTAGCACTGCTTGCCGGCTACAGGCGAACCACAGGCTGCTGGTTCCCGGCGCCAAAACACTTTTAAAACTCTGTCCGTGTAAACGCACGTCAAAAACGCCACATATAAATCGCCTTGTCTAGAACGTTTCACAATTCCCCGTGTAAACACGGCTTAACTGTCCTGTTCCGAATAAATGCAAATTATACCACACCTTTCTCGTCATGAATTATGTCCATAACCCAGAACTTTCTATTCTCGATGTCGGCATGACGTCATAACCCCGGAAACTAGCCCGCGAAGGGTAAAATACTGCAGTGTTGTGCGGTGCAGCAATGCTATGTCTATGCGAAGCATTTATTTTTGTAAAATAAATTTAAAAGCTTTCATTGGATCGATTAAAAATATCTTAATGCGCGATTGAAGAGGAAGATCTGAAGTATTTAATGTAACCTAACAGTAATTTACTCTGAAAGTATTAAAAACAGAGATAATAGTGAAAGTTGGGATATTCTGAGTGTCATTGCCAGTGTTAGCCTTACCAGATCAAATAAATTCAAGAACTTCCAATTGGCTGATAAAAAAAAGCTGAATGTGAAATTGTAGAGAAAGATCTGAACTATTTAATAGAAACAAGAGAAATTTGCTTACAAAGCACCAAAAATCACAAATTACTGTGATAGTTAGGGTAGTTTTAATGTTGTCTCTATGAGACTGGCATTTGTTTTACCCTTCGCGTGCCGTGAACCCCAAAAGTGCCTGGATGTCCGACATCGAGAATGGGGTAGATTAGCTTCACCGGCTGCAGGAATAATAACTACAGTATCTTTTGCGTGGAGTCATTTGAACAACTTTTACCATTACATTTCAGATGTTTCCAAGACTGAATCCGAAGATAATGCATGGATCATAGACATTATCAAGAAATTGATGGGAGAGCCCCGAAACTACGGTTTGTTTTGCCTAAGAAAAAACGATTTAATTCCCTCAATCAATGCTACAATCCGAAAAGGAAGTTTTCAATAAGTAAATGATATATATATCTATATATATACAACTTCCGAGGGAGTGGAGTGTCAAGCCCCGCGCAGGAGGTGAGCGGTGCATGCCGGGAACCCCCCCCCCCCCTGGCGGGGCGTGGGGCACTCCAGATCTTATTACACGCGATAATGGTCTCATCACTATCCATATATATACACACGCTATTTCTGTCAAAATTAGACACCCATCTCTTGTAATGCTCCATAGTGCTAAACCATGCACCACACAATGCTTGGACCTACCCACCGGCGTTACGTAATATGTCATTGGCCGGTGTCGCAGTTTCAACGGCCCGTATGGACTCAAACTCAAGGCATTGTCAATGGTCGTGAGCAATCTTCATACAGAAAATACAGCAAAAGTGAAATATCTCTAAAACTACACCACCTATTAACAAATCGCTTGGTACACATATAGAAAACATCTTTACCAAAAAGACTGTATTAAATTTATAAGGTTAGGGTTGTTGATTAGTATTAATTTTGAATAAAACTAAGGTTTTGCACTGCGCGTACCATCAAACTCAAGGCATTGTCAATGGTCACTAGCAATCTTCATACAGAAAATACAGGAAAAGTGATATATCTCTAAAACCACACCACCTAGAAACAAATCGCTTTGTACACATGTAGAAAACATCTTTACCAAAAACATTATATTAAATTTATACGGTTACTGACGATGATTTTAGATTTTGACGCATGCGCATGAAACTGATGGGCCGTTGAAACTGACCGGGCTTTGAAACTGCGACACCGGCCCTTACCTGTCACAGATTGATATCCAACTAGACCTGGTCGCCCTATTGACGCTCGACTGTGATATCAGTCCGCAATATGTGTGTTCATAGATGAGAATCTTCCGAATTTATACGGAATTCCGGATTTTTGATCGGCCCGATTTTTCTCTCTGGATATGGTCTAAATTTGTGACCATTCCGGCTTCTCCCGTCACTTTTAGAAGGCTCCAAAATTCATATATTTATTTGTGGTCAGGCCATTCTCATCTATGGTGTTTTAAAAATTGTTATCCGCAACAGTGGAAATACATCGTTATATATTATTAAGCGGTATTTTTGGTTTGCTTGCACGCAGGCCCAACCTCTGAGGAGCTGGAGGAGAATCGGCGGATGGAGCAGGAGATGAAGCTGAAGCAGGAGGCGGAGGACCGCTCCGACCGGGAGAGGCATGAAGCTGAGGAGGCAGCCGAGCGCAAGCGGCGGCAGGAGGAGTGGGTAGGCACCGACACATCACACTGAATTACACAACCCAAGAAAGCATCTGGTTTTATAAACCCGGACACGGTGGCCGAATCAGATGAGCGCAGGCCTCCCGTGCGGGAGATCGAGAGTTCGATTCCCGGTCGAGTCAAACTAATGACTTACAAAATCGACACTTGTTGCTTCCTAGCTTGCATCTCTGCATTAATAGGATAGGGCAATGACTGGTTAGCTCAGTATCAGGATAATGTGACTGAGTGGGATATTGGGTCATAGTTCTGGTGGCGTGATTTCCCATTGGGACAGCACTATAAAGTCGCCTTGAGTGCGCACTGTCACATGTCGGTACCCATCCTGATATGACATTAGATGTTGCCAGGACGTAAAACTCCCCCAACTAACCATCTGAACCCAAAATACCTAGATTTCATCCTACATTTTAGGGGATTCCCCCCCCCCATATTAGGTGATTAAGTGGGGGAAATTTAAATCGCGGCAAATTGGTCTTCCTCATTACACTGCTTCTCACCATATCCTAGTACAAAGACCCTATAATATTAAGACGGCCCACTCAGCCTGTACTGTGTAATCAAAATGATCAAACCCACCACTTGGTGCGCTTGCTGTTCTCTTGGTTAAACAGGTGCTATATTATATATATAAATGTACATATGAATGTGAAAGATATGTGATGCTGGCGATGCTGATGATGCTGATCTGTATTTGTTCACAGCAATTTCATATTGATGTGTATTCATACTTACCTATCTCATGTATAATATAATTGTATGTTTTTACATGTGAAGCACCAACCAGCAGCTGGGCTGATCAAACCCACCACAAGGTGGCACTGCAAAATTTACATTACCATGGGAGAGATAGGGAGTGAGCCGTCTTAGTATTATAGGGTCTTTGCCTAGTAATGGCGAACGCTAGGCTAGGTAGTGACAAGTATAAATGTTAAAGTCATTTGCCTGGCTCTGCCAGGGTTCGAATCCCACGACCTACCAAGTCGCTCAACTCATTCAGCAGTATCTACTGTGTTGTGCTCTTTAAGCATTAAACTGCAGTTTGGTGTTCCTGTTACCAGGTTACACTTGAAATCGGGTATACAAAGCCTTTCGGGGTGCACATCAAAATTAATTTGGGCATGTTTTCACCTCCAATATCTCCAAACCTAACCCATTACGTTAAAAGTTAGTTCAAACTAAAGTAGATTATAATGATCAGCCCAAGTAATATTTGGTGACAAGTATCCATGTGGTGACAAGTACCAATTTTGGAAGTCTGATTTAATTCGGCCGTGGATGAATGACCGCTAACATTTAATACGTTTTTGTAAAATATTTATATTAAAAAGAACTTCCAGCCACAGGTGACTTGTATATTGAGTTAGTGAGGCTGTTGTTGATGGGCATTTCGTGAGATAAATATATTACGTTGATCATTATAATCTACCTTAATTTAGATTGAAGTAGCTTTGATTTAAAATGAATTATGTGGGAAATATTTGAAGTTTAAAGACGGAACTTAGACATACTCGTAAAATAAAAAAGGATAAAAAGAAAAAAAAGTTTGTAAAGACAGACGATTTCCACCACCAACCCGCCATCTGATGGCAGCATCAGGAACTAAGTGTAGGTAACAAACAGCTCACCGCGCATGCTCTTCAGAAAATTTCACTTCCGATTCGGAAGGAAGGAAATAGACAGGTGGGTGGGCGTGGTATACTAAAGTCTCTGATCGGAGTATGTACGCCAAATGCGGGTCACTGAATGGGGGTGGGGGGTGAGTAAGCGCTTAGTGTTTGTTGGGCCTGCTTGGTGGAGTGATGGGTAAACCGCCCCTCCCCCTCGAATCAACCACAATTCGAAATTATGCGCCAATTGGAACTCGATGTTTTCTAGTCTGCTCGGCTGGATGAGGTGAAGCGTGAGGAGTACGAGCAGCTTGAGACGCAATCCATCCCACTGAGGAATTACCTGATGAAGCACGTGATGCCGACCCTCACGCAGGGCCTCATCGACTCGTGTAAGGTGCGCCCTGATGACCCCATCGACTACCTCGTAAGTATACAACATATGGCAGGGTCCATACGGGACCTGGAAAGTCTTGGGGGAAAAAAACTATGTTTGCCTCATTTCAAGGCCTTGAAATGTGTTGAATTTAACCTATTTTGGGTAATTAGTCTTGAAAACTTGAATTCCATTAAACTGTCCCCACTACTCTAAATTAGTCCGAATTTGCCATTGTTTTTTTCCCCCCTGGAATCCAAATGGAAATAGACTTGAATTCCTATCAAAAACAGCCTCGAATTCCATATCTTCACATATGTACCCTATTATGGGTACATTACGCTGAATAGGGCTTCTCAATACGTGTCCCAAAGTTTTGCTAGTCCCCCAGGAAGGGCTGACGCTGCGACTCAGAACTCCAGGTCGCAGCTTCAGCTGCGACCTGGCGTGCAGGGGGGTATGGTGCACCCCCCCCCCCCACCCTCGAGGCCCAACATCTTAAGCTCTTTGCACCTATAACCAACATGCCTTCTGATAACCAAACTTGGTAGGGTTCTTAACCATACATTTGTTACTTATGTAGATTGCAGTGAAATTGTCCAAGCATATACCGTACATTTATATAAAACTTGCCTAACTGCAACTGAACCTTAAAACTTACTACAACTTTACCAACTGAATACAGAAGATAACTTCTGCTTACATTCTAAATACTATATAAATACTCACATTGATCTGACTAATATTGATCTAGTTATATGACACTACTGTTACCATATTGCTATGGAACTTTTGGGTTACAGAATTTCATTGTGTTACATGCTGCAAATTGTGTATTCAACAGTTATTATATACCTTATTCTATATACCTTTTGTGTAAATAACCGTGAATTGAAAAATGGCTGGAAGACCAGTGTTACGGCACTGTCAAAAGACTTATTCAGCAGAATAAACATATTTACCACAAAGAAAACCTTTTTTTTTTTACATTATCTAAAATACCACCTTTGATGTGTATTTACCCCCCCCCCCCACACCCCCCTTCCTCAACTACCGACCTGTAAGTTGAAGATGTGATCTGTGGCGCTGGGTGGCAGTTTCAGTCCTTCTTGAGGCACTAGTGGAACTCAGAATGTCCGTAAAACAAATGAGTTAATGAATGTGGCACTGATTTGCAATTTGAGCCTCTACTGTTCTAGTAGATAAAAGATTCACCCCTACGCAGAATAGGGATGAATGACAATGTAGTCTAAATACGGGCGAAAATTGCTTTAGTATGGAACAGGAAGTGGAATCCCTGGTTCCACTTCCAGTATCTAATGGCTACTTATATCGGCAGAGTTTGTGAAATGGGAGAGAATGCAAAAAGACAAGATGGTGACCACAGAATGCTGTCGATTTCACTTTTAAACTCCATTAAACTAACCGTTTTATTATATTTTTCAACTCAAAAGTAGCGGGGAAATACGAAGATGCATATGAAGAATATAGTTTGCTTCTTAAATTAAGCATTTGTGATTTCATTTAACCACTTTTTCTAATGGGTTGTTTTTCAGCCCTACTGCAAGTACCGGGTGAATCTTTTATCTACTGTACTAGGTGTCACAATCGGAGGCAGCTACTTGTGTATCTTAATTATATATCTATCTTGCTCTATATGCTATCAGACCCCCCCCCCCCCCCACTACCCCTGTTACAAGCGCCCACTTATGTTTATATTACCATCATTATACAATTCTACATTTATCATCAATTGATATTGCATCACAGCACCCTGTCTAATTAGTTCTTGAGGTGCCTACTCCTTTCGCCCCTGAAGAGATTTCAATTGTTAAGTCCCTGGATTCCGGACCGAATTGTTGAAAAATCTGAATATGTGATGTTAGTGAGATTGAATTGATATTTCCCCAAGATTGTTGAAAGTTGATTTTATATGAAAGTAAATTGATTTCTTTTTCAAGTGATACCAAATTTAACCCATTTCGTTGACATATGATAAGAAATATGGATACTGGTTAGGAGACATGATAAGAGATATGGCGGGCGCATTCAAGTGGTCCCGGCCTGTAAGCGAACATCTCCCAAATTATTAGAACAGAACAAAATCAAAGTTGTATCACAACCAAGGAGAACAGAATAATCCCCAAGGCAAACTACCTGTCTACACTTACACAAGCTTTGGTTGTAGCACTAAAATTTAATGGGATATTCGGCAAAATTGGTTCAAACTTGGAGTTACATGAATATCTTTCGGTAGGGAAATGGGTCATCTCATGACCTTTTGTTATTGGTACTGTGCATCGTTAAATTTTTTTAAATTTAAAGCTGCATAGTCCGATGAAATATCAAATTTTCAAAACCGAACCAATTATCTAGATTTAATTTTACATATCTAACTTAGATACTGATGCACTTAAGCATTTGTTTCTGCGTAGAAGGCAATACTGAGTCAATTTAACAAAACCTGTTACTACAGAAGTCTATGGCAAAACTAATTTTCCATGTTTGCACTCAAAATATCTCAAAAGTTTACCATGTAAAGTAGATACTAGTGATCAATCTAATATATTTATCTCAGAAAAAATACAGAAATTCAAAACCATCAAATTATGCAACTTTAATATTCAAAGCTTTCAGCATGTTTTCACTTCAAATATCTCTAAACTTTGTCAACAATATCACTTCTACCTGGTTTTGGTCAAATTAATGTAATTATTTGGTATGCAACTATGGTATGCAGGTATTGCAACACCTCAGGGAGTTTGATGCCCCTGCCCTGCAGAGTTGTAAACCACTGCCTTGTGGTAGAAGGCTAAGGGAGCAAACCCTAAACAAAAAACCATGTCACTGTGGCAGGATTAAGGGCGGTTGTTGTATGGAACTCCCATCTCCCGACCAGCCACTGCAGGGACAAATAGTTTTACGCCTGTCTGGACATGTTCTTGCCGGTGTGAAACCTCTATTTGCTCCCCGAGAGAGTGCCGCTGGTAACTTGCAAAAGCCAGCAGCACTTCAACACTTTTGCAGGCAGCTTTCATGAAATGTGACCGACTCATTGATATCACTCTCACAGCAGAGAGCTAAATGGAGAGCAGCAGTCAAGTAATGAAAGCAGTCTTTGTCGCATCGTGACCAACAGCATGATGATGATGATGATGATGAATGTACTTATTTATTAAAATATGGCTAGGACCCAATTTGAATGAGCATGCAACTTTAAAACTAGTTATAAGATGCTATTTAATTTAGTTAAATTAAATAAAACCTTTTGCAAAGTACTGGTAGTTGCATTTTTCACGTGGAAAATAAATTTACTATTCAGTAAAGAAACCAGCCCAGCCCCTTTCCCATATTTTGTTGTAAAACACTCAATTAATGATGTTCTTATACCCACATGGAATTTGTATCAATGATCTAAATGTCACTTCTTTTTCCTCTTGTATTTAGGCCGAGTACCTGTTCCAGCATAACCCACAGGTGGAATGAGCCCGCATAGCATCGACTTAATAACCAGCATTCTAACAATTAATCAACATTTCCAGCAAGTATATTAATAATGTACTTTTTTAGCCAACTGTGATATTTATCCAAACTTCTAAAAAAAGAGCCCAAACGCACTTTAAAAAATATATGCAACCTGCTTGTTAACAAATAAAGATGTGACAATTCATTGACTTGTTTATCCATCACGGAATTAATGATTACACTTCTCGTTAAGTATACATATATATAAATTTATTCGTTATAATACATCATAATACGGTACTTGAACAAAATAGCGACTTTTTCTTCGTTTACAAATCATTACAACAAGGCAAATTTAAACAAGTAGACTAATTGTTAGATACAATATAATATTAATTTGTACATGTCTCTCTTAAAACAATAATACCAAATTACTGGTAATATATATAAAATAGCCCCCTCCTCATAATTGTTGAAATGATTGATCATATTTATACAAAGTTAAGCGAAATCCAGTTTGGACATTGCTACTCCGAAGAGTTCAATACATCACATATATGTGTAGGGCCCACACCATACGCTTCCGAGTACCCACCCACATCGTCACCTCAAGAGCCCATCGAAATTCGCAATCATGAGGCCTAAAAGCTGTATAGCCCTATAAAAGCATCAAATTTGCGAAACCAAACCGGGGTGTTTTTTCCCCAAGTAGATTTGATCATATCCAACTTAGATACTGGTGCACTCATTAAGCATTTGTTGCTGCCCAGAAGGGGATACTGTCAATTTTAATAGAACCTGTCACTGCCCATGGCGTCAAAACTTTGATGTGCATGCCGAAAGTAATTTTGCATGATTTCACTTCCAAAATAAAAATTTCTTCAAACTAAAAATTAATGTAGATTATACTGATTTATCTAATTAAATTTAAAAAAAATGAATGGCAGAAACTCAAACCTATCAGACGATGCAACTTAAAAAATGATGTGGTCTACTGGTGGTTTACATCCTAGCAGCATCTAAGACATATCACGACGGGGGTGGGTGGTGAGCTTTGAGGCCTGGTTAAAATGATATGCAATCTCTGCAATTCCCACTCGGAATGACAAGAGGCGAATGTACAAGCATCGAGAATGTGAACCAACGAACATGTCTGCAAAGCATACGAGACCATGATTTAAGATCGTCTTTTCACTGATAGAGTTACACTCATGTGGTGGATTGATAGAACCAGACACAGCCACATTGCTGCTGGTTCTAGTTTGATATCAACCTGCGATAAGTTAAGACCTGGAACCCCAATGGCGGAAAGACCACGGTAATTTTTTTTTTATATATATATTACACCGCCCTAGTATTTTTATGTTTATTATTAGTTAGAAATGCCAAATTTGTGTCTTTTGAACTGATGTTTCACCTGAAATTAACGAGGACTGAAATCCACGTGTTGCCTCAGTGATGTAATACAGGATGTGGGTAACTGTAAGCCCATCAAACTACTGAGTAGTCTTTAATGTGATTAACAAATTTATTTAGTTAAAGCTGCATAGTCCGATGAAGCATCAAATTTTCAAAACCAAACCAATTGTTTAGATTTGATTCTACATATCTAACGCAGATACAGAAACATTTGTTGCCACATAAAAGGAAATACGGAGTCAATTTAATAGAACGTGTTATTGCAGAAGGCTATTGGTAAGATTTTTGGCATGCTTGCCAAAACTAATTTGACATGTTTATACTTCAAAACTAATTTGACATGTTTATACTTCAAATATTTCAAAAGTTAGCAACTTAAGAAACTTCAAAGGTAGGTTTATAACAATCAATTTAATATATTTATCACGGAAAAATAACACTCTAAACGATCGGACTATGCAACTTTAATTAAATATTTTAAAACATAGTGGCAGGACGCGAAATAAACACGAGTGATGAGGTGGGCGGGTCAGAGGTGAATTACTCAAACCAATTATAATTTCGTTTGTTGGGGCTTTACGTCCTAGCAGCATCTCTGGTCATATCAGGATGGTATAATTATGGCATCTCGCTGGTCAGACCGTGTGAGTGCCACGACTACACCCAAAGATATAAATAGGAAATTTCAGATTTTCTTTATTGGTCTTATGGGTCCATTTCCGCTCATAGGCTCAGGCACGGCAGCGATAAAGAAGTCTTCGACAAAAAAAAAGAAGAGGGTCGTTGCCTACGGTGAGGTTATCTGTAAAGCGACTGCCAATTTCCGTGAAAATGTGGATATTCTCCACAGCACTGTCAGGGAACTGCGGAAAATTACCGGAAGTCGGGTTTCATACATATTGGTATACACTTATAGTGATGTTGCATTTTAACAACATATTAGTATCCACTAATAGTGCTGCAGCATTTGACCAATGTATTAGCATATGCTGATAATGCTGCGGGATTGCAGTCCAGTAAAAATCTCGGAAATCCGCGAAATCGCAGAGAATTTTCATCCCTGGGACTGACAAATTTACCGGAAACAAGATCAAACTCTTTGTTGTTGGAGACGGCTTTCATTCCTGCCTGGGAACCCATACTACTAATGGGCCTGTCATACTACGACCTATGGCGTTAGTGTATGCCGGCGTATGCAGTTTTCGACCATACGCCATCATAGGTCGTATACGCTCTTCATAGGTCGAACGGCAAAAACGAATTGTGCATGTTCAACCTATGCCAGCGTATGCCTCATATGTTGCTCATACGCTAGACGTATGCCGGCATAGGTTACGGAGAGGTTAGGGGTAGGTCGGCATAGGTTAGCTGTAGGTTTAACTGACACCCTCCGGGCGTCTTTGGTGTACTCACAACGTTCTGTAAGGGGCTGTCACACTACGACGTATAGCATTAGCGTATGCGGTTTTCGACCATACGCCGTCATAGGTTACGCATAGATTGGGCATAGATTGTATACACTCTTCATAGGTCGGCGTAGGTCAAGCCGCCAAAAATAATTTTGTGCATGTTCAAAATGTTAAACCTATGCCGGCATTTGGCTCATACGGTTCTCATATGCTGGGCGTACGCCGGCATAGGTTACTCATACACTAGACCTGTCATCTGTAACCGTCAACAAACGTCCCAGTACACCGTGTACAGGTCGTCATACGCTTTGCATACACCGGCATAGGTTACGCATACGCTTCAAAGGCGGCTGGAGTGCAAAAAAGTCAGCTTATGGCGACCTATGAAGTTTTTCAAATTATTGCGACACGTTACGCATACGCCACTGCCATAGGTCGTAATGTGACAGCACCATAAGCTCCCCATGAGAACACTAAATTGGTACATTTAGGCGGTAGTGTATAATAAAACACCATTACTGAAAGATCAGGGGAAAGAACCATTGAAGAGTTCTGTAGGTATTGAATGAATATATATTTTCTCCTCTATAAATAAAAGCGCTACATAGCTTTTCTTTTCGTGACTCTGGTAAAGCAACTTTTGTGGTAATACAGATTGGTGAAACCAATATATTACTGCAGCAACATGTAACCTTAGTACGAATCACACACAGCAAACAATTAAGGCGCACTCTAAACTTGTCAACACTTTCAAGGTAGTACAAGAGTATTACTTTTCCAGACCCCCGCCCCCGCTCCCCCCAAGTAGTACACATAATTTATTATATATATTTTTTTATTGACGCTCTATTTATACTGTCCATAGCATATAAGCCCAGGTATTCAGACTTGTTTTCAATGCTGGCCAACTGTAGTGTTGGTGTTATCTTATCACAGTAGCTGCTGATAAGGTATTTGATTGCCTGCATTTCAGCAGCAGATAGATGGTTGGTCTGGTTAGTAGTCTATGTTAATTTCTTTGGATTTTCTTGGCATATACATGTTTTATTTTTTTCTACTCTTACTTCTAGACTTTCCTACTCCTATTTACATATCATAGGCTTGTATGTAGCTGTGTGGTGCGCTCTCTGGCTACTCTTGACATTGGGTATATCACATGCCCCTTTGCAGTGCAGCTTAGTGGGGGGGGGGGGGGGGTTCCTAGCCTCATTTTACAACAGACACAGATGGAGTGGGCGAATGAGTTGAGAGCCCACCTCCCGTTTTGGAGCGAGTGGATTCAAACCAAGAACTTCAAAATTGATACTTGTTACTATCTATCCTAGGGCAAGGAGCAGTGATATAAGGAAGCCCAATTGTCTGCGATTGAAAATCCCCCTTCTTAATCAAGTAATGTACAACAACAAAAGCAGAAAAATATTAACATTTTATTAAACGCTGAAAGTCGTACTTTAGTGACAGCCCCCCCCCCCCCCTCATGCGCTTTGTATGCCTATGAACATGTTGACAACTTTGGACAGTCCCTAACATGCCTGGAAATAAGTCCGCACTTAACAGTAATTTGTCCTGAGCGCCACCGCCAAATAAGGAGACTTAATATCTAGTCGCACGATATACCAGACCATCAGCATCACCAATGCCCGGCCAACCTCCCAAGAAAAGAACACTAAAGCAAATTAAGCACATCATTTACTTAGAGATTTGGGCACTTGTAAAATATAGGCTATAACATAGTCCATGTATACAAAGGCGGAACAAAATATACAGCGCATACGTGTTGTATGACCTTTTTTTTCTTTTTCTTTTTAAATGACGCGCACATCGTAGGAGGTAGACTACATCACAACTTCCAGGCCAATGTCCTAGAAACTTTTAACCACCACCCACCCCCAAAAAAACCACCACTGCTTTGCGTAATATTTGGCGGGAGGGAGCTTCATTTATATATTGAAGTTGGTTTAAATTTGTTAAAATTAATTTAATAAAAACTTTTTCTTTTAATAAATATTATAATTTACTTTCAGAACATAACGATAATTAACCGAGATGAACTTTGATGTCCAATAGAAATAATAACAATAAAAATAAGTAACAGACGACAGGAGACTGAATAAATTACACACGTGATTACTGTAGTCTTATATAATCTAACTTGACCTATATTAGACCGGCAGCCATGTTCATGGCTAATTCCATATCCTAGATCAAATGCAAGCCCGACCCGGGTTGGCAAACTGGATGTGTGGGTCACTTCAATAAATACATATCGCATGCGTCCATAGAACCATCATCGCCTTCGATCTTCTGAGAACTGCTAAGGGGATGGGGGTGGGGGTTGGGGTAGGGGCATCTTCCAGATACAATGCATGCATCGCCTTCTGGGAATTTCCCCCAAGAGCCCAGTCCCAAGGCTTCTTGTTTACTGTTATTGGCTGTAAGTGAAACAGGGCAGATGGTGCCGACCAGGGTTGCCTGGCATTACTGTTGAGAGCAGTCACACACACACGCCCACACAACACATATATGGGTCGTTCTCAGAAACTGCAGGGTCCGTACGCATGTGAAGATATGGAATTCAAGGTTGTTTTTGATAGGAATTCAAGACTACTTTCATTTGGATTTTTAGGCCAATGGTGATTTCAGACTAATTTAGATAGGTGGGGACAGTTTAATGGAATTCAAGGCTTTTAATTACACTAAATAGGCTAAATTCAAGGCTTTTCCAGGGCAAATGAAGTTCCAGGCCCGGTACGGACCATGAAGCTGTGCACCACATATTTGGCTTCCATGTTACATTGTTAATGATTTTGTCTTTTTTGGGGTAGTAAGTCAAATAGTTATTTTTTACTTTGTGTATTAAGTATGTTAGCAATACTACATGTATTTAATCTATCCCACAAAATGTATCCAAAATATGCTTATGATTCTTTGCTAAAGTGAAAACATGAAAATTTGCATATTGACACAATGCATCTAATTGTTTTCCCCCAACTTTTTTCTTGTAGTATAATTCTTTTTTTTGGTTTAACTGTAATCAATAAAATCTTGTTTGAATATGTTGTACTAAAATGTTATCATTGATGTGCGTTAAAATACTGCTATGGGTGGATGTTACATGGTTAATTTTAACGGCTTTCTGAATAGACCCCTTTCAATGTTTATAAACATTGTGTACGCGCGCACACCTTGGCTGAAGAACGAATGCATGCTGCCATTGAGTTTGGCGGTACGCTCAGTGCAAAACGTCAATTTTGTTCAAAATTAATAGAAATGCAGAAGCCTAACTGTATAAATTTAATATAATCTGTTCATTAAATATGTTTTCTATGTATTCCAAGCGGTTTGTTTCTAGGTCGTGTAGTTTTCTAGATATTTCAGTTTTTCTGTATGAAGATTGCTCATGGCCATTGACAATGCATTGAGTTTGCCTATATGTGCAGTTCAAAATGTCAATTTTATTCAAAATTAATAGAAATGCAGAACCCTAACCGTATAAATTTAATATAATCTGTTTGTTGAATATGTTTTCTGTATGTGTTCTAAGCAGTTTGTTTCTAAGTAGTGTGGTTTTAGAGATATTTCATCCTTTCTCTATGAAGTTTGCTCATAGCCATTGAGTTTGCCGATACGCACAGTTCAAAATGTCAATTTTATTCAAAATTAATAGAAATGCAGAACCCTAACCATATAAATTTAATATAACCTGTTTGTTAAATATGTTTTCTATATGTGTTCCAAGCAGTTTGTTTCTAAGGGGTGTGGTTTTAGAGATATTTCACATTTTCTCTATGAAGATTGCTCATAGCCATTGAGTTTGCAGTGTGACAGTGTGTCGTCCTGCAGCCAAGTAGCACGCAGACTGACCTAAATACCTGTATAATCGGCTATTGGACACAACTCTGTTATATGCAAAACATATAAACCGTTATATGAATTTTGGATTCTGCTATAATTTGGAAGGTTTTCTGCTATTACTCGGAATGTTTTCATGTTTGGTTTCCATGTCACAAAAGTGGTACAGTTTTTTAGAACGACCCATATACACATACACATCCACAGATACTCACATACACACACACCCACGCATACACGCGTGCACACGCACAGACACACTCGGTTGTGAGCAATCCTGCTAGATGTAGACCTGGCTGGAGGCGCACTGGTCCATGAAGGGGCGCACCAAGATGGAGGTGGAGAAGTAGAAGATGAGGCCAAACGTGATGGAGATGGGCAGGGCAGGCAGCGCCTTCCGGAAGATGGCGAGCAGCAGCAGTGTGAAGCATAGACCCTGGGGTCAACGAACATATGTTATAATATAAGCACGAAGCAAGCATCATTACTAAGCTTCAGTGTGACACAGGTTTTTAACTTAAAAAATAATCACTGAAATAGTTGTATGGTTGGAGTTCTACGCATGGCAACATCTAAGGTCATATCAGGACGGGTACTGACTTGTGACAGTGCGCACTCATGGTGACTTTATAGTTCTGCCCCACTGGGAGATCAGGCCGCAAGCACCATGACCTGATATCCCACTCAGTCACATTATCCTGACACTGAGGCAACCAGTCCTTGCCCTATCCTAATAAATGCCGAGAGCTCGGCCAAGAAGTGACAATTGTCAATTTTTAAGTTACTGGGTTGACTTTACCAGCGTTTGAAGCAGTGGGTTCGAATACCACAACCTACCAGGATGGGAGATGGATGCTCAACTCATTCGGCCATCCCGTTTGGACCTAATCACTCATGGTGACTTTATAGTGCTTCCCCACTGGTAGAGCAGGCCGCTGGCACCATGACCTGATATCCCACTCAGCCACATTATCCTGATACTGAGCAAACCAGTCCTTGCCCTATCTTATTAATGCATAGTTCCAGGCTAGGTAGCGACAAGTATCAGTTTTGTAAGTCATTGCTTTGGCTCGGCTGGGATTTGTATCCCCGCCTGACCTTCGGCATGAGAAGCCAGCCATCTTATTTGATTCGGCTACCACATCCGGTTGCAAATTAATACTTGTCGCTGCCTAGTCTGGCACACAGCATTACTTGGATCGGGCAAGGACTGGTTTGTTCAGTATCAAGATAATGTGGGATAGGGGATCATAATATAATAAATACTCACTATCAAAATGGCGACAAAGCATGCGATGGTGGTGTTCCAGTCCCCGTATGAAGACGCTTTCCCGACGAGTACGCTGTAGAAGATGAAGTCTCCCAGACCGAGCTTCACCCCCTCTGAAAGCACACCGAACGAACACATCTCACTCTGCTGCCTCAGCGACAGAATCGCAGCTCGAAGAGTTCTAGCACCGTAGTCCAGGTCACCAACTTCTACTGGTTGCACCATGTGGGAGCCACAAGGCACGGTGCTGACAAAACTGGTGAAAACACGCTTTTCCGAAGCACAAAAGCAGTCTTTTCTTTTTAACCCCAAAACAAATTCAGATATTTGAATATAAAAATCAGCTATGTTATTCAACAGCCTTGGCATTGAACAAAACAGAATCCTTCTTACAGAACAGAATTCTTCTTAGAAAAATCCAACAGTGCAGTTGTGACTGATTTAGATATTTATTGGGGTTTGACGTCCATGTGACATTTGAGGTCATAACATGAATGGTGCTGACTTGTGACAATGCAAACTCATTAAAGTTCCGCCCCACAACCTGTCAGGAACGATTATACTTATAATTTTACGACTTATACAACTGTAAAATATTCCGATTTACGGCGTTGGGGGGAATGCAAATGTTCTATTACTAAAAAATATATATGTGACCAAAGCGCATGTATGTGAGTCAGCCTCACGAAAATGGGCCAATTGGTGGTTTATTTATGATGTCGGCATCGCAATTCTTAAAGTATAGTGCATTTCTTTGTTTTATATTAAATTATCCTAGAAACAAATAAGGTTGTTGTATTTTCTCTACCTTTACATTCAGGATAAATTTAAGGACTTTGCAACACCTCTGTCAATGCTAAACTATAATTATGCCGTTCGACGCCGACATCCAATGCTCGACGCTGACAGCTTTCCACAATTGGCCTATTTTCGTGATCCTGACTCATGTATATATATGTAAGAGCTGGTGGTGCCTGAGTGGAATGTAAATAGACATAGTAGTGCTGGCAGGGCTGTGTGTAAGGGGCACTCAGGGCCTACCCCCTCCCACTATGCTGGGTAGGATCACCACACTCAGGGTCAAGGTTCAAGGCTGGTGGTGGACAGGGGGGCCACACAGCTTGGTGGTGGTGGTGGGCAGACCACTGGTAGTCATGGGGACCAGGAATGCTGGATCCCTATTGGTAGGGCCAAGAATGCTTGTTTCCCATTGGGGGAAAGGGGTTGGGTGATACTCTACAATGAACCCATGTACTATATATAATAAACTAGAGAGGCTTGGACTCTCTTCTCACACTCTTACTTTGCTTTACTTTCTCTCCATCTGTATTGTTTTTCACCTTAGCATACCTACATAGCCACAGACTCGAACACGCAACAACCCTACACAACGATGATCACTCAACCAAATTAACTCAAACTGAAACACCCTAATGCAAACATTCAAATATTAACAATTTAACCAAATCTGCAAACGTGCACACAAACATAGACAAATACCTTGTCTATGCATTTAACAATTAAATTGAATAATTAAGTTGAATTCTAACTAATTTTAATTGTACAAAATATTACAACCTGGTTTTGGCACTCTCATTTTCCGTGCTTTTGCCTTTGCCTTTGCCTTTTTCCGTGCTCTTTTCCCTGGATTTTTTAAGTTTTAAAAAACCCCACACCAAATTAATGTTGGTGCTTTTTTTTTTTGCACACCGACTGACTACAGCAGGCTTCAGCAGTGACAAATTCTATTAAATTATTTTGCAGAAAGGAATGTTTAATAAGTGCACCAATATCTAAGTTGGATGCTCAGGATCAAATCTGGGTTACGGTTGTTTTACTTAATTTTTTTAATTTGTTAATTATTTATAAGTTTATGCAGCTTTCCCCATCTCCATCCGCCCCCCCCCCCCACCACTCTACATATCCTTTCCTGCCCCCCCATCCTGCCCCCCATCCCCACACACTCTTACATATCCTTCCCTGAACCTCCCCACTATCCCCCTACAAACTCTACATACCCTTCCTATACCCCCCGCCCCCATCCTTACACCCACCCCCTGCACTCTACATACATATCCTGACCCCCACATCCTGACCCCTATACCCCCACACTCTACATATCCTTCCATGACTCCCCCAACCCCCCGCATCCTGACCCCCATCCCCACACGTTAACTATCCTTCCCCCCCCCCATCCCACACTCTAACATATCCTTTTCCTCCCCCCACCATCCTGACCCTATCCCCCACACACTACATATCACTTCCCTGATCCCCCCCCCCCTCACATCATAGACCCCCCTTTCCACAACTCCACATAGCCTTCCCCCCATTCCCCACAAGAACTCTACTTATCCTTCCCTGACCCCCCCCCCCCCCCCCCCCCCGCCCCCATCATACCCCTACGACCTACACTTTACATATCCTTCCCTGACCCCCACACTCTACATACCCTTCCTGGCAACCCCCCCCCCCCATCATGACCCTTTTACATATCCTACACTTTACATATCCTTTACCCTGACCCCCCCCCCCCCCCCCCCCCCACCTCCCATCATGAGCTATATCCCCCACACTCTACATATCCTTCCTGACCCCCCCTCACATCATGACCCCCCCCCCCCACTCTACATATCCTTTCCTGGACCCACCCTCCCATCATGACCCCTATCCCTCCCACCCCCCCCCCCGGTGGCCTCCCCCCCACCCCCCCCCCTCCCCCACCCCCCTCCACCCATCCCCCCCCCTCCCTATCCCCCCCCATCCCCTTATCCCCCCCCTCCCTCCCATCCCTCCCCCCCCTCCCCCCCCCCCCCCCCCCCCCCTAATTACCCCCCCATAAACCTACTAAAATAACCCCCCCCGATTTTCCCCATCATATCCTTCCCCTCCCTCCCCAATCATCATGACCCCCCCCCACTCTACATATCCTCCCCTCCCCCAATCCCCCACACTCAACTCCTCCCCCCCCCCCCCCCCCCCCCACCTGACCCCCCTTACCCCCATCCCGCCACATATCCTTCCCTCCCCACCATCCCACACTCTACATATCCTTCCCTCCCCCCACCATCCTGACACCCTATTCATATCCCCCAACTTACATATCCTTCCCCTGACCCCCCCCCCCCCCCCCCCCTCCTTCCCTGATCCCCCACCTACCCCCCTCACATCATTCTACACCTGTTCCTGCATACCTCCCATCATGACCCCTATCACCCCCATATACTTCCTTCCCCATCCCCCAAACTCTACTCCTTCCCTGACAACCCCCCCCCCCCCCCCCCCCCCCCCCTCCATCATGACCCCTACGACACACGTACATCCTTCCCCATCCCCACACTCTACATATCCTTCCACAGGCGGCACCCCACCCCGCTCCCCCTCCGCCCCATCCCCCTTTCTACATATCGCTACCTTCTCACTTTACATATCCTTACCGACCCCCCCCCCCCATATCCCCCCCCACTCTACATATCCTTCCCTGACCCCCCTCCTCACATCATGACCTCTACATATCCTTTCCTGACCCACCCTCTCCCATCATGACCCCTATCCCCCCCCCACTCCCCACATATCCTTCCCCTCCCCTTTCCTCCCTCATGACCAATCTACATATCCATCCCCCAATCCCCGCACAAACTCGACATATCCTTCCCTGACCCCCCCCCCCCCTCCTGCACCCCCATCCCTGCCCCCCCCCCCCCCCCCCCCCCCCACCCCACACCTCTTACATATCCTTCCCTTTCCCCCTACAAACTCTACATACCCTTCCTATACCCCCCGCCCCCTTTGGGGGGATTGGGATGGATATGAAGAGTGTGGGGGGGGGGGGGTCATATCCTTTCCCCCCAGGGACTCAGGATATGTAGTGTTGGGGGATAGGGTCCCCTCCCCTCTCCCAATCTGGTTATGACCCCTTTTAATTTGTTACATTATTTATACGCCCCCAGTTTAATCAGCTTTCCCTCCCCCTCCACCGCCCCCCCCCCCCACCTCCCATCATGATGCCATATCCAGATTGGCCCCCCCCACACTTCCCATACACTACCCCCCTCACATCATGACCCCTCCCCCCCCCCACTCTACATATCCTTCTGACCCCCTCCCCTCATCCCCATCATGACCCCCTCCTGTCCACACTACCTACACTATCTTCCCTCAACCCTTACTCTTCCAACCAATCATCAGACCCCCCTCCCCTCACGCACTCTACATACCTTTCCTTCCTACTCCCGCATCCCCCACACTCTTACATAGCCTTCCCGACCTCCCACTATCCATACATACCCTTGCTATTACCCCCCGCCCCCTCATCCTTATCACCCCTCCTCCCTGCACTCTACATACATATCCTACCCCCACATCCTGACCCCTATACCCCCACCACTCTACATATCTTCCATGACCCATCCCCCCCCTCCCCCCCCCCCCCCGCCCACACATCCTACCCCATCCCCCACACGTTAACTATCCTTCCCTCCCCCCCATCCCACACATCTACATATCCTTCCCCCCCCCACCATCCTGACCCCTATCCCCACACACTTACATATCCTTCCCTGATCCCCCCCCCCCTCACATCATGACCCCCTCCCCCCTCACAGTTACAATCCTTCCCCCCATTCCCCACAAACTCTACATATCCTTTCCCTGACACCCCCCCCCCCCCCCCCCATCAAGACCCCTACACCGACTTACTACACTTTACATATCCTTCCCTGACCCCCCACACTCTGACATATCCTTCGTGGCACCCCCCCCCCCCCCTTCATGACACCCATTACATATCCTACACTTTACATATCCTTCCCTGACCCCCCAGCCATATCCCCCACCTATCCCACCACCCCCCCATGAGCCATATCCCCCACACCTTCCCATCCTTCCATCATGACCCCTATCCCCCCCACACTACATACCTTATCCTCCCCTCAATCATCATGACCCCCCCCCCCCCCCATCCCCCCCCCACCACTCCTCCCTGACCCTCCCATCTGACTCCCCCCACTTCCCTTCCTGACCCATCCCTCCCATCATGACCCCTATCCCCCACACTACAGTATCTTACCTCCTCCCTCCCCCCCCCAATCATCATGACCCCCCACCCCCCACCCCCCTCTACAGATCCATCCCCTTTAATTCCCCCGCACAAACTCACATATCCTTCCCTGACCCCCCTCCCCCCCCCCCCATCCCTGCCCCCCATCCCTCTGACACTCCAACATATCCCCCTCCCCCCCCCACCCTCTTACATTATCCTGGCCCTCCCCCTCTCTGACCTCCTATCTACATATCTTTCCTGAACCTCCCCCCCCCCTACATCATGAACCCTACCCCCCACACATCCTCATATCCCTTTGATCCCCCATCAATTCTACAAGATCCTTCCCTGACTCTCCCCCCCCTCCCATTCATGATGTTACGACGCTTCTCCTTTTACAATGTCCTTCCCTGATAGGGGACACACTCTACATATCCAGAATGGTTTTTTACCCCCCCCCCATCATGACAGCCCCTTTACATAACCTAAATGCAGCCTTCCCCATATCCTTCCCTGACCCCCCCCTCCCCCCCCCCCCCCCCCACCTCCCATCATGAGCCGATCCCCACACACCTCTACATATTCTTCCCTGACCCCCCACTCCCCTACATCTTACCCCCCTCCCCCCCCCCAGCTTATACACCCTTCCCCTGACCTACATACATATCCTCCCCCACATCCTGACCCCTATGACCTTCCTATCCTCCCCCCCCTCCCCCCCCTCCCCCCCCCCCCCCCGCATCCTGACATCCCCCACACGTTATCCTTCCCTCCCCCCAACCACACTCCCCTTCCTCCCCCCACCATCCCCCCCCTATCCCCCATCTTATCCTTCCCTGATCCCCGCCCCCCCCACATCAAGACCCCCCCCCCCCCACACTCCACAATCCTTCCCCCCATTTCCCCCACAAACTCTACATAAGCCTTCCCTGACAAGCTCCCCCCCCCCCCCCCCATCATGACCCTACGACCTACACTTTACATATCCTCCCTGACCCACCATCAGTCTGGCACCCTTCCCTGGCACCCCCCCCTCCCCATCATGACCCCTTTACATAATCCTACACTTTACATATCCTTTCCCTGACCCCCCCCCCCCCCCCCCCACCCACTCCCATCATGAGCCATATCCCCTCACACTCTACATATCCTTCCCTGACCCCCCCTCACATCATGACCCCCCCCCCCCCCACTAAGTCGAAGCTTCCCTGACCCACCCTCCCATCAAGACCCCTATCCCCCCCACACTACATATCTCCTCCCCTTCCTCCCCCATCATCATGACCCCCCCCCCCCCCACACTCTACAATATCCATCCCCCAATCCCCCACAAACTCATCAATCCTACCCTGACCTTCCCTGACCCACCTCCCCCCCCCTATCCCCCCCAAACTACATATCCTTCCCCTCCCCCCCAATCATCATGAGACCCCCCCCCCCCCCCCCCCCTAGGCCCCCCCCCCCCCCCCCCCCCCCCCCCCCCCCCCCCAGGCGTGTGGCTACGTACTCTCCTCGTCGTCCTCAGCGCCCTGCGGGGTGGCCGGGGCGCTGGTGGGCGCCGTGTGGCTGTCGGTGCCGGCGGCCGGCGACTGCTGGCGGCGGGTGGAGGTGGCGGAGTCGGAGGCAGCGGCGGCGGCGGCTATCTGCTCCTGGCGCCGGGCACGCCGGGCGGCGGCCTCCTCGTCCTGCTGCTCCTGCTGCCAGTGGGTGAAGCCGCCCTCGGGGCTTTCCCCCGGCTCGGCCACGTCGCTGGCCGGGTTGCTCGTCCCGCTCACAATCACAACTTCGTTGTTCTCGGCTGGCGTCAAAGTGAAGCAAACGGGTTGGCGAGGGTCTATGAATTCAACAGGTAATAAATAGTACCTGGTTCGCATATATATTTGTTTGTTTGTTGTTTTACGTCCTAGCAATATCTAAGGTCATATCAGGATGGGTACTGACTTGTGACAATGCACATTCATGGCGACTTTATAGTACTGCCCCAGCAGGAAACCAGGCTGCCAGCACCATGACCTGATATCCCACTCAGTCACATTATCCTGACACTGAGCCAACCAGTCCTTGTCCTATCCTAATAATGCCGAGCACCTAGCTAGGAAGCGACAGGTATCAATGCTTAAGTCATTGGTTTGAACCCCACGACATACCAAATTGGGAGACGGTCGCTCAACTCATTCGGCCACCCCGTCTGGTACCCCAACAGCTAATATTCACTCGTTCCCATATATATACAGTAAAGTAAAACCTCTCTAAATCGACCGACCATGGGACCGACTTTAAGTGGTCTATTTAGGGAGGTGGTCGGTTTAGAGAGTTAGAATATCCTTACAATGGTATTGTTGAGACCCAAATAAAGCGATCGATATAGGGGAGTTGTTGATCTGTGGACGGGTCGGTATAAAGAGGTTTTACTGTAATATAATATAATATAATATAATACAACATAAGCTACTCTAGTTATAAGTTGGCAAGCAACAATAACAACAAAAAGAAAAAAAAAGAAGAAAGTATAACTTGTTTCTTAGGCATCTCACCACGTGAAATTTTAGTCGCGCCAACCCGTCTAGCAATTTTGAAGGTTTGTTGCAGTCTGACATACTCACATCTATACTCAATTTTATGGTGAATTACATAACCCATTTCTTTATAAACCCAACAGCGAATATTCAATCGTTCACATAAATATAAATATGCTGCTCTAGTTATAAGCCAACTCTCTATTCAGACCAATGTTGCCCTGAAATAGCAGATAGGACAGTCAGTGAAATGAAACAAATTCACTTCACACATTAAAAAATTGTTCGTACATGACAGGTGTTCGCCGAACACTGAGTGAAAATTCATCATAACTAATCAAAAACACTGCTATATTTCATTCGTAGGTCCATCCATATTTACACAAAATCGCGAAATTACTCATTTACTTACTTAACTAGCAAAGAAAAGACACACCATTATCCTTCAACAAACTAGAGTAGCAGGAAGCTTTGTGTGGGCGATGAAAACATGTAAACACATAGCGCTTAAGAGCAGGTAAGAGCTAAAGGAGCTTCATTGTAACAGGGGAACATTAACGGAAGTAATAAACAGCTCCCCAACAAAGACCAGACGCAGAGTTCAGGGATGAAAGTTGCATCCGGGAAAACAATGTGAAAATCGGGCCGAGACTTTGGCACCACCTAGCAGGTTCCGGCAGAACTAAGCCATGGTTATTACAGCAATGGCAAATTTCCGTGAAAACGCGGATATTCCCCCTATAGGATTAGCACTGTTAGGGAATCATGGGAAAATGACGGAAGTCAGGCTTCAACTGTCCTTATTGTGATTATTACTACACATGCCAAACTCTTTCTTGCTTGGGTTTTATGTTCTAGCAACATTAAAGGTTGCGATTCAAACTAAGCAATTGCTGTTTATATTGGCATTTCAGTGAATATAAAAGAAATCACATAAATCCACAAAATCGTAGAGACCTTTCATCTCTGAGAGCTGAGTTTCAAGTGGCGCTTAAGCAGGGCATCAGCTAGGAACTGACAATGAATGGAACAACGGGCCATCACTCTAGAAACTATGCACCAATAGAGTTTACATGGGGGGGGGGGGGGAGGGATCGAGCCGCAGGTGCCAACACAGTAGCGTCACTGATCAGACAAATTTCGTTTCAGTGGATTATTACTGGTGCAGTTCCCACCAAAGACCGTACCGATTGATATATCCACAGTCTGTACCCATGTGAAAATATGCAATTCAAGGCCATTTTAATGCTGTTTTTAATAGGAATTCAATACTATTTTCATTTGGATTTCAGGAATAAAACAACAATGGCGAAGGGGGATTTCAGATTAAGTTAGATCAGTGGGGACAGTTTAATGGAATTCAAGTCTTTTCAAGGATAATTACTCAAAATAGGTTAAATTCAAGGCTTTTGAAGATCTCGAAATGGGGCAAATGAAGTCCAAGACTTTCTAGGCTCTATACGGACCCTGTATATCAATGTATCAGAGCAGGTGTAAAACACTCACATATCCAAATGAATTAGCTCCCCCCCCCCCACATCCCTTAAAAAAACAAAAAAGAGGCGTAAATTCCACAATGGGTCAACCTAACTGCAATATAATTCACATAAAAATTAATATATATCAAATTCTTGTACTATTGGTTGAAATTATAAGACAGGACAAGACCGGGAATACCATTCTGCGCACACAACACCATGGGCAATTGAGGTGCAAGCCGAATGGGTTTACAACCGCATCAATGAAAAATCAACCCCAGGGTTCAATCAGCCATAGGTACAACTAAATCATAATGAAGCCGCAAAGTCAAATTAAGGGCGGTGTATATTTAATACGGAAGCATACTGTAATATGACAGATAGTCGAAGCACACAACTTACCCAAATAGACCTCTGTCAAAACAAACAGGAGGTAAATCAATCATACACCGACAGGAGAAGCTCATTCCTTCATAGATGGCTGCCCAAGCGATTCTTTACTTAGAAAACTCCTCTTTGGGGTTACTATTCTTTATCATTCGTGGTTTACATCATCTTTATATTTGCATTAGGAATGTGGTTGTTTAGTCACAAGCGGTCATTTTACACAGACCAATGAAAGCATCACATTATCGAAACTAAAGCACTTATTTAGATTTGATTCTACATATCAAACTTGGACACTCGTGTACTTTTAGGCATTTCTTGCTGCATAGAGCGGAATACTCCATCAATTTAATAGAACCGGTTACTGCCAATAGTGTCAGAATTGTGACGTGCACAATCAAATTAATTTGTCCGCTTTTCACTTCAAATATCCAGTTAGGAATTTAAATTAAGTTACTTCAAACTAATTGGTGTAGATTATATTGATTAACCTAACATATTTATCTGAAGAAATGGCAGAAAATCAAAACCATCGCACTATGCAATTTCAAACCCAGTGGAGAGGTGGACTAATTATTGCTATTATTGGCAATTATGGGATGGACTTAAGCAAACTGTTCTTACTAAAGGTGATTATAAATAGGAAAAGGAAGTAAGGAATACTTACCAGCACTGTCGCCGTCCTTTGAGTTCTTACTTTTCTTTCTGGTGATGTCAGCGTCCGCCATATTGACTAACCAGATCATGGTGGCTGTGGGTATTATCACAATTGTCACTAAACATCACAATTACAGGGTCCGTACACGTGAAGATATGGAATTCAAGGCTATTTAAAGGCTTTTCAAGATAGGAATTCAAAAAACTATTTTCATTTGGATTTCAGGAAAAAAAAAACAATGACGAATGGCGATTTCGGACTAATTTCGATCAGCGGGGACAGTTTAATGGAATTCACGGCTTTTCAAGACTAATTACCCAAAATAGGTTAAATTCAAGGCTTTTCAAGGCCTTGAAATGGGACAAATGAACTTTAGGACTTTTCGAGACTTTCTAGGCCCTGTACGAACCCTGTAATTATGTCACAAAACATCATGATACGTCACTTCCGAGATAACAAAGTTGGAGTTCACCCAGCCACTAGTAAGATCCCTGGCCATGCTAGCTTCGAAAGGTGAACACTGCTATACATACAAACAGGAAGAAGTATTATATTTAATGTAGACTAATTGTGTGCACAATTTCCTTGCAACCTAATTCAAAAGCAAATAAAAGATATATCAAATTCTTTTTCTATTGGTTGAAATTATAAGACAGGACAAGCCGAGATCTAAAAGATAAGAACCATACTCAGATTGGTTATCAGGAGCCATGTGTCTATGGGTTCAAACGAGTTTAAAATATAAGGCCTATAGTGCAGGATAGGGCTGGGATGGACAACCACCCCACTTCCAGTTGTGTAAACTCGCCAGGTCACAGCTTCAGTCCCAGTAAACCACCCCACTTCCAGTTGTGTAAACTCGCCAGGTCACAGCTTCAGTCCCAGTAAACCACCCCACTTCTGGTTGTGTAAATACATCAGGTCACAGCTTCAGTCCCAGTAAACCACCCCACTTCTGGGTATGTAAACACGCCAGGTCGCAGCTTCAGTCCCAGTAAACAACCCCACTTCTGGTTGTGTAAATATGTCAGGTCACAGCTTCAGTCCCAGTAAACCACCCCACTTCTGGTTGTGTAAACACGCCAGGTTACAGCTTCAGTCCCAGTAAACCACCCCACTTCTGGTTGTGTAAATGCGTCAGTGTAAACACACTAGTGTAAAATATTCCGATTTACGGCATAGGGGGGAATGCAAATGTTTTATTACTGACCGGTATATGTGACCAGGCGCATGTATGTATACTTATGTTTGTTTGTTGTTGTTTTACGTCCTAGCAATATTCTAAGGTCATATCAGGACAGGTACCGACTTGTAACAGTGCGCACTCATGGCGACTTTATAGTGCTGTCCGACTGAGAAATCAGGCCACTGGCACCATGACCTGCTATCCCACTCAGTCACATTATCCTGACACTGAGCACACCAGTCCTTGCCCTGTCCTAATAATGCCGATCGCCTGGCTAGGAAGCAACAAGTATCAATTTTTAAGTCATTGGTTTGACTCGACCAGGGTTCGAACCCACGACCCCACGATCTACCAGCACGGGAGACGGATGCTCTAACTCATTCGGCCACCCCATCTGATAGGCTGGTGATGCCTGAGTGGGATGTAAATAGACATAGTGGTGCTGGCAGGTCTGGGTGTGAGGGCACTCAGGGCCTACCCCCTCCCCCTCTGCTGGGGTAGGATCACCACACTCAAGGGCCATACAGCTTGGTGGTGGTGGGTAGACCACTGGTAGCCATGGGGACCAGGAATGCTGGATCCCTATTGGTAGGGCCAAGAATGCTTGTTTCCCATTGGGGGAAAGGGGTGGGGTGATACTCTACAATGAACCCATGTAACTGTATAAATAATAAACCAGAGGGCTTGACTCTCTCTCCTTCTTTACACTTTATACTCTTCCTTTCTCATTGTCTGTATTGATTTCACTATAGCCTGCCTAGACAACCACAGATTCAAGCTTTAGCCATTTGACACCAGGTTACATCTTCAGTCCCAGTTACACACACCACTTCTGGGTGTGTAAACACACGAGGTCGCAGCTTCAGTCCCAGTTACTCACCCCACTTTTGGGTGTGTAAACACGCCCGGTCGCAACTTCAGTCACTGTTACCCACCCCACTACAGGGTCTATAAACACATCAGGTCATAGCTTCAGTCTCAGTAACGCACCTTACTTCTCGGTGTGTAAACACGCCAGGTCACAGCTTCAGTCCAAGTTACCTATCCCACTACCGGGTCTGTAAACACACCAGGTCGCAGCTTCAGCCCCAGTTACTCACCCCACTTCCCGGTGTGTAAACACACCAGGTCACAGCTTCAGTCCCAGTTTGAGGGAGAAGCAGCAAGTAATGTGGTGTTCTCTGTGGCGGAGTGGTTAGGAGTGTCTGACTTTTTTCTAGGTCAGACTTCTAATCTGAAGGTCGGTGGTTCGATTCCCTGTGCCCCCACCTCTGCCAATTTGGATTTCCACCGCTGTGTATAACTTACAGCGTCATCAAAGGCCGGTTGCTCTCATACCATGTCCATGTGGTGTGGGAGGTTAAAATTCCCTTGGGTCGCTAAAAGTGTAGGCTTGGGCTTTCTATCGACAAACTGTCTAATGGTGAAAACAAGTCTATTCAGACTTATCCATGATAGGCAGTATAAATCTTCAAAATCTTCTTCAGGAAAACACATCCTAGGTCAGAAGAGTATGGAAATCTTGAGCCACATGCAACTCTGTACTGTTGTTCTAAATATGCGACAGAAAATAACACCCACAATGCTCAAATCAGCGCCAAGTGAAAACTCTTTGGACATGTTCCTCATTTAAAGTAGAACTATATCCCGCTAAAGGTTGATTTGGAGGGACACATGATATTCAATTGGTTGTTTTCGGGGCTTATTACAGGCCAGTTCAAGTCTGTAAAACTGGTACAATTAAAACAGCCAAACTTACATGAATAAATGAGCGCGGGGAAAAGAGGCTCATTCCGTTCTTGTGCCGTCTCCACAAGAATTCGCAGCGGGCCTTTTGGACATAATACAGCGACCAAATCTGCAAAACAACACATCTTGTATTATGATATGTGCAATAGGGATTGTCCTATTATTAAAGTTGCATAGTCCAATGGTTTTGAGTTTCTGTAATTTTTCTGAGATAAATATATTAAATTTATTGTTATAATCTACATTACTTCAGTTTGAAGTAACCTTTATTTTAGATGGCTAGGTTTTGAGATATTTGAAGCGCAAACATGTAAAAATTAGTTTTGGCATGCACACCAAAACCTTTGACACCATAGGCTTTAGCAGTAACAGGTTCTATTAAATTGCCTCAGTATTCCCTTCTACGTGGCAACAAATCCTTAATAAGTGTAAGTTAGATATGTTCGGTTGGGTTTTATGTCCCGGCAACATCTAAGGTCATATCAGGAAGTTAGATATGTATAATCAATTCTAGATTCTGCTTTGGTTTTGAAAATGTTATGCTCATTGGACTATGCGGCTTTAAAATGAGCTATTAGTCAGACAAACAAATTCAACAGTTATATCTAGCACTCTGGCACAATATGTCACTTCCAAGTGATGTTCACCCAAGTTTGTTTATCTCCATTCCGGTGACCATGGTGAACCTCTGCACATAGGAACCAACAATTAGTTTATATCTACAACACAGCAGTGCATCTGTGCATATTACTACCCAAGTTGGGTGTATCTTATATACAGGTTTGAAAGCGGTCTCTGGCAAACCCCCTCCCCCAAAATAAAGCAAGAAAATCCTGAACATTGCTCCAATAAGAATAGCCATATGGGTCGTTTTCAGAAACTGTACGACTTATTTGGTTTCCACGTTACATTGTTAATGACATTGCCTTTATTTTGATGGGTAGTAAGTGAAATGGTTATTGTTAACGGTATATTAATTATGTTAGCAATACTACATGTATTGAATCTATCCCACAAAATGTATCCAAAATATGCTTATATGATTTGTACTAAAGTGAAAATATGAAAATTTACATATTGACACCATGCATCTACCCAAACGTTTTTTTTTCAAACAAAAATTTGTAAGAGACATCTTATTTGTTTAACTGTAATCAATAGAAAAAAAATTGAATTCGTTGTGTGTGTTAAAATGATATTATGGATGTGTATTAAAATGTCATGGATGGATGTTACATGCTTAATTTTAATGGCTTTCTCAATTTGCTTGAGATCAAAATCAAAAAGTGAAAAAACTAAATTTCAACTCTCACATATACACAACATTCATATGAATATTGATTCTGCTATTATTTGTAATGTTTTCTGCTTTTATTTGGAATGTTTTCACTTTTGGTTTCCATGTCACAAAAATGGTACACAACTTCTGTCCGAGTAATTACTGCCTTACATTCTCCAATATCATAAAAAAAAGCTATTTCAAGCTAACGTATGGGTATGTAAAGTAGATTTTTAAAAAGAAGACCAACCTAATATATTTAGGACTACATTAGATCAGACGGGCTGGCCGAATGAGTTGAGTGTCCGCCTCCTTATTTTGGGGGGTCGCAGGTTTCAAACCCCTGACCGAGTCAATCCAATGAGTTAAAAATGAATACTTGTCGCTACTTAGTCTAACACGCTCTGCATTACTAGAATAGGGCAAGGAGCAGTGGAAATGAGGGGAAACCAATTGTCGGCGATTGAACATTCTCCTGCTTATTTAAATAGCCTACCCTCATGTGGAAACGCCCAAAATAACACTTGGTGGTGAGGGAGGTGGGGAGGCTACTTACCCCAGACAGAGATGGTTGCGAGAAGGACCCACGTTGTCCAGTCGGGGAGGTACTTGATGAAGACAAGCGCCATTAGAGCTGCGATGGTGATGAGGTAGCCCTGTTGCAGGAGGAGCGGGCCCTTCCAGTGGATGCAGATCATGCCGACCACCCCAAAGTTCCAGATGATGAGTGACACGGTGAAGTAGTCCATCGGCACGTTGTATGCCCGCAGAACCACCCTGAGGACGACAAAAGGCCAGGCACATTCTGAACAGCTCCCTGTTGATTCACACACCAAAGACACAGGAAGCGAAACAACTGAACGGGGGTCTATGCAATCAGGAACACTTATTAACTTAATGACTTTCAAAAGTAAAACTTGTTTTAGTTACTGACGCCTCTAGAGCACATTGATTTTTTTATCATCGACTAGTGGACGTAAAACATATGGTCATTCTGACATATTTCTTTGGAAGAAACCCACTTCCACCACACAGGCTACTCTTTCCGATAAGCAGCAAGGTTTTTGTGGACGACTGGTTGCAATGATTTTCAAAATGACTTACAAAATTGATACTTTCCCCTATCTTACCTAAAGCATGACATTATTAGTATATGGCATAATACTTGTTAGCTAAATATCAGGATAATCTGACTGCATAGGAGATCAGGCATTTGAGCTGGCAACATGGTTCATGTAACCCAAGTGGAGCAGCACTATGATGCGCGAAAAGGAAGAAGGCAAGGCGGATGTGGAAAACAAGGCGTTTATTGGAACGCCTCGGGAAAGACATCATACAGGGAGGGCTCGGAAGAGCACAGATCAAGTACAGACAGAGAGAGCTCATGAGGAGCATACATCAATCAACACACAGAGGAGCTCATGAGGAGCAGAAGTAAATGGAGGATATCTACAGGGTAAAAGGGAGGAGGCTCAGGAGGAGCAACCAGGGAGTAAAATATACAGGGGCCCTTAGGGGGCAAAGTCAGAGTCTGGTAGTGAGTCATGTGAGGGGCGCCGAGGAGCCCTCCACCAAGGCGGAGGAGAGGGCTCGAGGCGCGCCCGAGGGGGCGAGGCGACGCACGTAGGAGTGCACCGCCCCAGAGGTCCAGGTGCCCTGCGCCATGATGTCCGCGAGGGACACCCCGGCGCGCTGGCATGCTTGCGCGGCACCTCGGCGGAGGCTGTGGAGGGTGAAGGCATCGGGGGCCGGCACCCCTTGGGCCTGCAGGGCGCCTCGCAGGAGTGCAGTGAGGGAGCGCGGGTCAAGGGGACGGCCGGAGGGCATGATGAAGGCCGGCGCGTCCGGGGGTGCGGGGCACTGGGCGAGGGCACTCTCCCAGGCCGAGACGGGGCAGAGGGCAGAGCCCGGGGTGGCAGGCACGAAGAGCGCGACCGCGCCCGAGGGGCCGGAGATGGTCTTGGAGCGGGGCGGACGTCGGCGCGGGTGAGGGTGTGGGGGCCGCCCCACCCCTCGGGGCTCGGGGCCAGGAGGTTGGACTGCCGGAGCATCCCGAAGTACCCGAGGAGGAGGGCGGCCCGAGGCACGAGGGAGGCGGGGCCCGCTCGCGTGAGGTGGGTGATGGCGAGAGCGAGCTGATGCGGCTTGAGGGGAGGGGCCTGGCGCGGGACGTGCGTGGAGGTGCGCTCCCCCCCCCCCCGACAGACATCCTTGGGGAGGCGGGCGTCGAAGCCCGAGGTGAGGCCCCCCGCGCCCTCCACCCAGGACCGGGCCCCCGAGACGGCGTTCTTGACGGACGCCGGGGCCAGGCCACGGCTGAAGAGGACGGCGGTGAAGGCCTCGCCTCCACGCCTCGGGAAACTGCGTACGTCACGAAGTCCTCGGCCTGGCGACAGCGGTTCCTCCAGGTCGCCGGGGCGAGGGCTGCGAGGCGGAGGCGGGCGACGTCCTCCGCAGGGGGGAAACCTATAGGCCGGGATAGAAGGGGAAGGCATCGTGAGTGGCGTGGGCGGGGAGGAGCCCGAGGCGAGCCACCTCGGTCCGGGCCGTCGCGGCCGGGCCCGGCTGAGGGCGTCGGCGAGGAGGAGGTCCGCCCCGGGCTTGTGGGTGATGCGGAGCTCGAAGGAGCCCGTGGCCGCCATCAGCCATAGCTCCCTCGCGCACGTCCCGAGGGTAGGGTCTCGGGCGCGTCCCGACTCGAGCGCGATGGCGGATGCCATATTGTCGGTGTTGACCACCACCGTCGCCCCCGCGATGTCGTCCGGGAGGAGGAAGCGGAGGGCGACGACGAGGTTCACCGCCTCGAGCTCGTGGATGGTGGGGAAGCACGCCTTGAAATCTGCAGAGTACCCTCGGGCATAGTAGTGCGTGGGGGAGTAGGCCCCTCCGCCAGTGAGGCAGGAGTCACACTCGATTACCAGCCGGCGACCCTCCGACCCCCGGAGAAGACAGAGGCCGTTGGAGATCCGCCCATAGGTGGCGAACCACCTCAGGTCCCGGAGGGCGTCGTCGGCGAGGGTAAGAGCGGTGGTCCTGAAACAGCTGCGCAGAGCCCCGAGGAGCCGGGCCATGAACTTCCGGCCGGGGAGTACACAGCTGCTCACGTGGTTGAGGCGGCCCAGGAGGCTTTGTAATTCTTGTTTCCCGAGGGTGGGGCGGGCGATGCGGGTCTCGCAGTCGTCGACGAGGGCCTGGATCTTGTCGGGGGCGACCCGGATGGTCATCGCCTCGCTGTCGAGGGCGAACCCGAGCCAGGTGAGGCGGACAGCGGGCGGGTGACATTTTCCGGGCGCCACGTCGAGGCCGAGGGCTGCGGTGAGGGCGAGGAAGGCGTCGAAGGCCTGGCACGCCCTCAGGTGGAAGCCCTCGCGCCGAATGATCCAGGCCACCGCCGAGGTGACGCGGACGCATGCCGCGCCCGAGGAGCGGCACCCGAAGGGGAGGGCGAGGTCCACGTAGGTTTTGCCGTCGAGGCAGATGCCGTAGAGGGGGCAGGAGAGCGGGTCGGCACGGAGCTGGCGGTAGGCCCGGGATATGTCAGCCGACCAGACGTAGGCCCCAACGCCTTCGGCGATGAGGCGGCGGCCTACGTCGGCGACAGAGGGAAGCCTGTAGGTGTGGGGTTCTCCGAGGAACTCGCGTCGGGGGATGCCCGAGTTCACACTGGCTCCCGGGGGGTAGGAGAGGTCGACGATGACCCGCCTCTTTCCCGAGTCGGACTTGGGGCGGGTCATCATGGGCGAGACCTGCGTCCAGGGGGTGAAGGGGGGAACGGTGAACGGGCCGATGAGGGCGCCGAGGGCCAGCTCCGTGTCGACGAACTCCTGGATATGAGGGAGGTAGTCGGGGGGGCTCGCGGTGGTTGGAGAAGGAAGGGCGGAGCGGGGGCGGCTGTACCGCTCGTATTGGGGGTGTACTGCCCCCGGAAGGGTCGCTTGAGGTGGCGGCGGGGGCCGAGCCCCGCCCGGGGCACGCGCCCGAGGTGCCGGGGCGGGCGCCCGAGGTGCCGGGGTGGGCGCTGTGGTGTAGGCGGGCTGGCGCCTCGGTGCAGGTGAGGGCGTCTCCGGCGGGCCTCGGGGTCCCCCCGACTCCAGCGCGTCCATGCGGGCGGTGGTGTGGCGCTGGAGGGTCTCGAGGCGCTGGAGGGCCTCGAGGATCGCCGTCGTGTCGGCGCCCGAGGTGCGGTCCGAGGGTGCCGAGGGGGACGCCGGGGCCGAAGAGGGTGAGGCGTCCCGCGGCGAGCCCAGGGAGGGTCCCGGCTGGCGCCTCGGTGCAGGTGAGGGCGTCACCGGCGGGCCTCGGGGTCCCCCCGACTCCAGGGCGTCCATGCGGGCGGTGGTGTGGCGCTGGAGGGTCTCGAGGCGCTGGAGGGCCTCGAGGATCGCCGTCGTG
Organism: Branchipolynoe longqiensis; assembly: GCA_030323885.1. Taxonomy (NCBI): domain Eukaryota; kingdom Metazoa; phylum Annelida; class Polychaeta; order Phyllodocida; family Polynoidae; genus Branchipolynoe; species Branchipolynoe longqiensis. Next base: position 27,231,327 of record CM059186.1, read on the forward strand.
TCGGCGCCTGAGGTGCGGTCCGAGGGTGCCGAGGGGGACGCCGGGGCCGAAGAGGGTGAGGCGTCCCGCGGCGAGCCCGGGGAGGGTCCCGGCGTGCCCAGGGCGGTTGCCCGGGAGCCCTTGCGGCCCTTCCCCTTTCCGTGTCCTGGCATGCTTGGAGCGGCCTGAGGAGTTGCAGCGGTCCGAGGTGGAGTCAGCGTGGTGGAGAGGCAAAGAGGAAAATGGCAGAGCGGCTAGGAGGCTGGAGGGCGAGTGACTGAGGGAGGCCGGCGGGCGGCCTTATAAGGGAGGGCCGGAGGGCGATGGCAGGTGAGGTGTGAAAGCAGCCGGGCCGGGGGAGGGCGAGGGAGAGGAGCGGGCGTCGGGGGAGGCGTGAATGCTGCGCGACAGCCCGGGGCGGGGGAGGGTCTCTTCCTCTCCACGCATCAAACGCAATGCTCGCATTACGACCAAAGCTGTCATGAGTGTGTGCTGCCACCATCTGGCATTCGTCTTGATACGTCAGATGTTACCAAGAGGTAAAACCACAACCAATCTAACGCCTTACTTCTTTAACCTAGGCGTGTGTGGCTGTTGTTGTTTGTTGTTGTTTTACGTCCTAGCAACATTTAAGGTCATATCAGGACGGCGTGTGTGGCAGAAAATTACTTGATGTCGCATTAGGAGGATCTATCGTTCACTGCAGGTAAACCATTATTTTGTTTTGTTTGTTGTAGTTTTACATCCTGACAACATCTAAGGTCATATCAGGACGGGTACGGAATTGTGACAGTGCACACTCATGGTGACTTTATAGTGCTGCACCACTGGGAGACCAGGCTGCCAGTACCATGACCTGATATCCCACTTAGTCACATTATCCTGACACTGAGCCAATCGGCCCTCCCCTATCCTAATAATGCCAAGTGGCTGGCTAGGAAGTGACAAGTATAAATTTTTAAGTCATTGGTTTGACTCGACCAGGGTTCGAACCCATGAACCCATGAGGTTTGTCTCCCGATCTCCCAAAACAGGAGACGGACGCTCAACTCAGTCGGCCATCCCGTCTAGTCAGTGAACCATTCTGGGGTTTTCTTTTTGTTATACGCAATGCGCTACTCACGAGAGGTACAGGAATGAGAAGAGGAACAGGAGCATCATGGACGACCATATCAGCCACCCATGGATGACCTGAAACAAAACATAACTTCCTATTAACTTCACCAAATAAATCAACACAAATATATCAACACTATTCGGAATGGCGATTTCAGACTAATTTAGATCAGTGGGGACAGTTGAATGGAATGCACGGATTTTCAAGACTAATTACCCAGAAAAGGTAAAATTCAAGGCCTTTCAAGGCAAATGAATTTCAAGACTTTCCAGGCCCCGCACGAACCCTGGAGACATCCCGACATCCAGTAATTTCCCACGATACCTTCATATTCCCTAAAAGAGATCAGGTTTATGTGGAAATCCACCTCTTGTATCGAGAGGGAACTATTCTGATCGACCCGCTGCTGCTGCTAAGCAACTACGGGTGCCTTCACTATCAACTGCCATACATTTCTGTTGTTGTAAATATAGTTTATTCATTGAATAAAGCCTTTTGTCAGTGCTGTGACACTGGTCTTTGTGCCATGTGACACTACACTAATTTACAATATATGTAGATGTAGTCTGATATTATCATCAGCAGCTAGCTCAATTCAGCCGAAAAAGCTATTTTTAATCATTCCAAGACTTATATACGGTATAGTTTGACGATTCACATATGCAATAGTAATTATATGTTGTAGTATACATGCATGTGTATTTATTAGATCAGTAAGTTATGGAGTGCTTAGACGTAGTTTCCATTCACAGATGTGTATACCTGTAGCGTGAATTGCCTAATTAGCATTTTGTGATTCTAGTTAAAGCTGCATATTCCGATGAAATATCAAATTTTCAAAACCAAACCAATTATCTAGTTTTGATTTGACATATCTAACTTAGATACTGATGCACTTATTAAGCATTTTTTCTGCATGGAAGGCAATAACGAGTCAATTTAACAGAACCTGTTACTGCAGAAGTCTATGGTGCCAGAGTTTTGGCAAGCTTGCCAAAATTAATTTTCCATGTTTGCACTCACAATATCTCAAAAGTTCACCATTTAAAATAAAAGTAACTTTGAACTAAGTAAAGTAGATACTAATGATCGATCTAATATATTTATCTCAGAAAAAATACAGAAATTCAAAAGCATCGGACCATGCAACTTTAAGTAATACAAATAGATAGCCTAAAAGATATTATATATTATCCATATCTATATCTTAGAATGTATGAAATTAAATACTTCATGATTACTCACTCACACCCACCCACCCACAAAACCCAGACAAAATCGCCGAGATGCTTCACCCTAGTGAATCAACAACAACCTAATGGATTGATCCTTTTGAGAAGGTCCTTCGCAACTCACCTTGTAACACCTGAACTTGTAAAGTGCAATGAGGAATATCGTCATGATGACGATGATACAAAGTAGAATGGCAGCATTGGCTAACGACTGCCATGTCTTAACACCCACATCTGTCGTGTCCTCATGGAAAGGTGTGTATATTCTGGAAGGAAACACAGAAGAAAATACATCTTAATAAGTACAGAAACAAAGCTATAGCTTGCTTGCCAGGCACACAAACACGACAATTTAGAACGACGGTAAAGCTCACAAAAATACGTTGGTATTTTAGAGGTTATTTTAGTGAAGATTATACCATCTAATTTTGGAGCTGCAGGACACAGCACCAAATAAAATCATGTTTAATGAGAATATAATGAAGAACTAATGTTGTGGGTAGGACTCCAGCAAAATGCATCGGGAGACATCTAAAACCACAAAAGTCAACACTAACTGTATTAAATTAGATTAAAAATACAAGAAGTATGAAGCGCTTAAGGGTGCATTCCTTACACGCGGTATGCGAATGCGACAAAAAATCGAAACGCCTTGAAGCCTATGGGCTACATTCCTTACACACGGTATGCGGCATGTGAATACGAATGCATTTTCCGATCAGTCCATGTAGCGATCGGTGCGACATGCAGTATGCGGCACGCAGGGTGCGAATAGAAACCTGAGTCTGATGTGTCCATTAGTTTAACACCAGGAGAGGCGACTGAGCATTACGGAACGGTCTCACACAGGGGTGAGGAGGGGAAACACATGGTGAGCTGGGCAACAGGGAGACATACGGTTAGGGGAAAGCTAAAAATGCTACCATATGCACAGAAATATGAATACTTATCTATAATTTGGTTATAATAAAGGTAGGAACCCCCATGTGACGTACAAAAAGGTACATAGATATAAATGCAATATTTGGTCATATACAGAGCAGTATGGAGAATAATTGTATATTTTTATTTTTGAAATATAGCCAGTCGTGTGCTGCATACCGCATACCGCGTGTAAGGAATCATGCCATTCGCATACCGCATACCGCGTGTAAGGAATGCCCGCTTTAGTCTACCCGGTAGAATAGCAGTGTGTTCCATATTATACCACCTTAATAAATCCACGACACATTTGACAAGTTTATTTTTTGTCGGGGCTTTACATCCCAGTAATATCTAAGATCATATGGCGGACAACATCAGGGAATGAACAGGCCTTGAATTCGGCAAGTTCAAGAGGGCAGTGGAGAACAGGGATAAATGGGAAAAAACTGGTCGCAAAGTCATCTGTGGTGCCTCAACGACCCTCGCCGTTACGGGATAGACGCTAATGATGATGATAATGATGAGGACGGCAACTCTTATTTATAGTGCTGCACCACTCTGAGCAACATCAGCAGCTGTGCAAACACAGAACCATCAAACAGTCTTAATCCTTGTATTTTGTTAGTGATGAATTTATTTACCCTGCTCATAACAGATAAGTAGTGTGTTAACACTTGTTTTCACAGCTGGGCAGCACGAATCTAATTTGAATAAAAATTTCTTTAAAAAAAAAAGAAGTAACAATTTAAGATTTTGTGCTTCTTGTTTATGGATTGTAACTGTTTATGGATTGTAACTGTTTGTTTCAGTCCCAAATCCAGCTTTTACTATACTTTGTGTTACTGTTATTCCCTTTAATAAGTATCTGTTTTTCTAGGTTACATTATTTATTAGTAGTTTCTTAAACATTAATCTAATCTAATCTATTCTACTCTATCACAGCACTCACAAGTAGGCGTCCTTCTTGGTGTAATACGTAATGGAGCTCATGGTGGCGACCACGACCAGCATGCACAGCGTGACGGGCACGAAGAGCATGATGACGTGCGTGGCGCCGTAGATGAGATCTTCGTCGTCATCATCATCGTCCTGCCCAGAGCGCGCCGACCTGGGCCGCACCCGTCCATTCGGCCGGTTCGAGCCACGGTTGTTCTGGGTGCCCTGCTCCACCTGCACGGGCAGACGGGAAGGGGCACAGTGAGTAGGGGGTTATATCAGCGTTCGAAATAACAGCTTGTCCGCCTGTCTTGGACAAGTGAAAATACAGTACATTAGTTGATTAAAGCTGCAGTCTGATGAAGTACCAAATTTCCATAACCAAAGACAATTATCTAAGATTTGATTCTACATATCTAACTTAAGACACTGATGCATGTTATTAAACATTTGTTTCTGCATAGAAGGGAATACTGAGTCAATTTCATAGAACCTATTACTTACTGCAGAAGTCTACTGTGTCAGAGGTTTAGCATTCATGCCAAAACTAATTTGACATATTTGCGCTTCAAATATCTCAAGTTTACAATTTAAAAGAAAAGTTACTTCAAGCTGAAGTAAAGTAGATAAATCTAATACCTATGAAAAGGCTAAGTACAGACATGAGCAGAGAAGTAAAACTCGGTCGAAGGCCGAGTACGGGGGGGGGGGGGAGGGAGGGCGGGCGGGCGGGCTTAGGGAGGGGGGGCCCCACCTCCCATGGAGAAATTTGTTTACAAGTAGGACACAATTGGTGCAATTTGGTAGCCACTTAGGAGGGAGAAATTTCACTCTTCACCTGTGACATAAGGTAAGAGTAGGCATATAGACCAGTACTCTAAGAATACAGAAGTGTTTTTCTTGTAATCTTGCGTAAATTATAAGTCAATAATATAAATAATACACCTATACCATAGTTAATAGTTTCAGTTATTTAATTTATTGTCCAGGAAGCATCTAATTGGCGGAAATCAGCCAATTGGCGGGAAATGCTCATGCCTATAAGTAGCAACAAGTGTAATGTTGTTAAGCCATTGGTTTCACTCAGCCAGGGTTTGAACGAGGGGTTTTGAATCCTATGACCTACCAACATGGGAGGCAGACGCTTAACTCATTTGGCCATCCCATTTTAATTAATTGGTTATTGTGAATTTTGTTTGCTTGTTCTGGGTTTTACGTGATATCAAAAATCGACAGGTACCGACTTGTGACAATGACACTGTTCACTCATGGCAACTTTATAATATAACTGCTACTCACACTAGAAACTGGGCAGCTGGCACCACGACCCTGATATCCCACTTAGCCACATTATCCTGACACTGAGCTCACTCGTCCTTGCCCCTTCTTAGTAAGTAAGCCGAGTGCGAGGCTAGGTTGCAAAAGGTATGTATCAATATTGTAAGTTACTGGTTACTGGTTTGGCATGGAAGCCACCTAACGCTCTTACCGATTCGGCCACGTGAATGAAGTTAGTACTTTATCTAAAGTTGCACAATCTAATGATTTTGGGTTTCTGCCATAGCTTTGGGATATAATGTTGTTCGCTATAACTTACTTTACTTTAACAGGTTAACTTTTGAAGATATTTGAAGTGAAAATGCACAATTAATTTTGGTGTGTACACTGAAAGTGAAAGGCTTTTGTTGACCTATTTTCGCGCATGGCACAGGAACAATAAATTGCGGTAAATGTATAGTTTTGGTTTTGAAAATTGCATGCTTTCATCGGATTTATGAATTTTCTTTTGGTACCGGATCCCCAACAGCTGCCAAACAAAATAAATAACCCCCCCCCCCCCATTCCCCCCGCTACGGTTTTGGTTACGAATTTCTGTTTGTCTAAATTGAAAGCCATGACTAGAGAAATAGCTTCAAATTTAGGATTGTGTGTATGCATGAGTAGGCAAGCATACACAAACACATACATTATTATATATATACAGTGAAACCCCGATATAATGCGATCATTGGGGTCCATACACTGTCATTGAGAAAACAGCGGGGTCTGGTTAAATCGGAGTTAATCTTGACTGAATTACCTTTGAATTAAAGAATTCTGGGACCAATGAATCATTGGGTTACATCCGAATTCTTGCTAAATTGGGGCTTCACAATACTACATATAATAGTGTATAAATAAATAAATAAATAAATAAATAAACACACACACACCTAGATGTGCAGTTAGTTCTCCACTAATATTTTTCAACCTACAAAATTGAGTAACCGAATTGGGGGCAAAAATAATAAACTGATCAACGTTGCTTGATGTATCTAATATATGAGGGTGCATTTTGCGACAAATTCACACAACTCACTCCAGTAGATGTATGTCATTTTCTTTTTTTAAATACCTCCACCACGTCACGTGATGGTTGCAGCCATTTTTTTTTTTTTTTTAAACCAACCGTAACACTAATGAGTATTAATTTGTATCACCCACCTGGAATTATAATTCATCGGTTGAATAACATTGCAGAGGGGCACATTACACTATACATTTCGGAACTCACAATTAACCCCACCCTGTAAACACCAACTCCTGCCGCTACGGCATAGTCGGTGACATCGGTTAACAATAACATATAACTGAGCGATACAGGAGGAACCCTGAAGGAGAACTATTTACAACCAAATCCAAGAGCTAGCTACCGCAGCCACTGCACACACCATGAACATGTAGTAGAATTTTATATGGCTGCAGATGGATATACAATGATATAAACTCAGCTTTTTAAACTAGAAATATATATACAACTAATCCAAGAGAGCTAACTATTGTAACCACTCAGCACTAATAATAGTAGAATTCATGTTGATTTGAAGATTTAGATGTTGTGCATATGTCTGATTGGAAAAATATATATATCAAATTCACTTTTCGATTTTGATCTCATACAAATTGAGAAAATTGTTAACATTAACCATGTAACATCCATCCATAACATCATTTTAACGCACACAACTAATCCAAACAAGATTTAATTGATTACAAGCAAAAAATATTGTCTTATAAGAAAAAAGTTATAAACAAGTTAGGGTCGATGCATGGTGTCAATATGCAAATTTTCACATTGGTACAAAATGATATAAGCATATTTTGGATACATTTTGTGGGATAGATTACATACATGTAGTATTGCTAACATACTTAATACACAGAGGCAACAATAACTATTTCACTTGCTACCCCACAAACAAAAGCTTGATCATTAACAATGTAATACGGAAACCAAAAATGTGGTACAATTTCTGAGAATGACCCATATAGACATATATATATATATAATTATATATATTTTTTAATTACACATATATTTATTTTAAAATAAACAAACAAACAAAAGAGAAATTCTAAGACGGACAAGGCATGAAAGATGGAGTTAAATATCCACGTGCGTGTGCTATTTGAGCAGTGTTACTAACAAAAATACTAGATCTAAAACAGTTCCACACATTGGCATGCCTTACATACGCACATCACCACAATATCAGGAACACTAATGTTGGTGCCATGTTTGTTCCATAAACACATTCCTGTCAATGACAACTGAATACAACAAAACACGAGGGCAAATATTATTACATCAGGTGACACCCTCTACCCCAGATACTTATAAGTTTATATCTAAGACCAGCTCTGTTCAAAATGCGAGAAAGAAAATTGCTCCACCGGTAACACAACCAGCATATTAGTTAAATATTACAATATACAACGTAAAACAAATCCGGGCGGTATTTGTTACACACAAAATGCACAAATGTTAAAACCGATGCTAGAAACTCTGTGCAAGTAGAAGCTCTGGGCAATAAACTGTTGATTGATTGAATGATTATGATTTTATACCAGACTCAGCGTCGAAAGGCATGGCATATTCATGGCGAAAAGTGAGTAGAATTTAGTCATTTTGGAGGGGGGGGGGCGTACAATTCAAACTTTACATTTATAAAGAGTCCTTGCAGGCTATTTACATCAAAGAAATGGTTGGCGTCAGGTAATAAAATCTACAGAATCAAGTCAAATGTGACAGTGGCCATTGATGTGTATGTATAAATGTTTACCTTTATGCAACTGTTTTCTTATAAGACAATACATTTGAGGTGGGGGCGGGGGGTATTCTTTTGTAGGGAGTTGGTTGGTTGTTGGGAGTTTTACGTCCTGGCAACATCTAAGGTAATATCAGGACTTTGTAAGGAGTGGCTAAGGCGTCAGCAAGTGAGGGCCATTTGGTCTCGCCTGCACTTTGCATGATTCTGTGGCACTTCTACAAATGAGATGTCACACAACTTGATGCTTGGATGCTCGTTCCATTTACGTAATATACCGTATATGTATGTGGTACAGAGCATAGCACAAAGTAAAACTTGTTTTATTTAATGACGCCTGATTGATTGATTGATTGGTGGTTGCTTTACGCCGTGTCGGCAACATAGGCCATATTCATGGCTCTAAAGCACATTGATTTTCGAATCATCGGCTATTGTACATCAAACATATGATAATTTTGAAATTTCTTTGGAGGAAACCCACCTCCACCACAGAGGCTACTCTTTCCGATAAGCAGTAAGGAATCTTTTATATGCTCTTTCCCACAGACAGGACAGCACATATCATGGCCTTTGATGAACCAGTTGTTGACCACTGGTTAGGACGGAAAATAGCTTGAACTGCAAATGGGTCCACTGAGCAGGATCGATAGGATGACCAACACCTTCAAAGGTGGACACACAACCGCCTGAGCTATGTCCCACTCCTCTCAGGGCATAGCAAGTTATTGCGACAGGCACCGCCTCACCGAGTGGAACACATTACTTATCAACCATGTGGCATTATATTCTGTAAATATGTTAAGCTATGACCACTGCAATACACACCAAATTTTCAGTCCATATTCACCGTATGAATGCTTCCTACTTTACGGATACCTAATGTTTGTAACTAATACAAATGTACTGAATACATAGTCACACCAAAAATACCATACAATCGGAATAGCGTACATTTGAAACCAAGGGGAATTTTTTTTTTTTTTTTAAATACCTCCAGCTGTTCTTAGTGATCAATGCATTGTTAGTAAATCATTCTAGCTACACATTTATGTAGAGGAACCCAACTACCAGTCCTTTTTAGAGGTTAGGTTGGCTGTTGGAGTTTTACCTCCTGGCAACATCTAAGGTCATACCAGGACGGCTACCGACTTATGGCAGTGTGTATTCATGGCGAATTTATAGTGCTGCCCAACTGGGAGACCAGGCCACCAGCACCATGACCTGATATCCCACTCAGTCACATTATCCTAACACTAAGCCAACCAGACCTTGCCATATCGGAATAATGGCGAGCACATGGCTAGGAAGCGACAAGCATACATTCTTAAGTCATTGATTCAACTCGACCAGGGTTCGAATCCCACGATCTACCAAAACAGGAGAAGGACACTTAACTCATTCGCCCATCCCATCTGTCTTTAGAGGTTAAGTTTTATAACATAAATCCTACTACTTTTCATTCATACCATTCTAACCCGTCTCCACACCTCACACATGTCAGAGATTTGCTGCTTCGTCAGTCATCAAATTCGTGAAGCCGAAAACACAGTTTGGTTTTTATTTATAGATGTACAGCAGTGAATTTCCCACCAGACACGAACAAAATATTTAAGCTGATAAAAGCTGCATAGTCCAATGAAAGTATTAAAATCTTTGAAAGCAAAAGACTTACCTAGATTTGATCCTACATATCCAACTTAGATACTGACGCACTCATCTAAACATTTGTTGCTGCATATTACTAAGTCAATTTAATGTTATTGCGGAAATCAATGAGGCCCAACATTTTGATGTGCATGCCAAAGTTAATTTAGCATGTTTTCACTTTAAATATCTCCAATGTGAATCCATTAGTTACTTCAAAAGTAAATTAAAGTAGAGTATGATATAACGATCAACCTAAAATAGTGATTAACAAATATATGGCAGAAACTCAAAACCACCCAACTATGCAACCTTAATGCTAGGTACACACATAGCGTATAGGATTCGCGCACTAAAACTCCCGATCAGCTTAAAACTGAAGTCGGGCCGATTCATTTTTCGAATCGGGAATCGCAATCGTAGTGCTAGCGCACACCTACCGTTTTAGCCCTAAAAATTAGTTTTTAGTCGTGAATCGCAATCGGTAGGTGTGCTAGGGGAGTGCACACCTCACGATTTTTGGGCAGTTTTAGATCGTATACGCTAGGTGGGTGCGGGAAAACGATCGTATACGCTAGGTGTGTACCGGGCATAAGACTCCTGATATTACACTCCACAAACTTACTGCACATGCGCACGGACACCCAAGAGCAAGTACAACCCTGACACACATACAGCATGACCCGCACGACAACACACCCACACACACACCCATCAGCAACGAACACGAATCATTCTCTATTCACATAAAGCAGTTCATGCTCCACACACAAAAAAGACAACATAACAATGTGTGCCTTGGAAAGAACTGCCAAAAAAACCAAGGCCGTACGGGGATGGTGGAAGGGGGGGTGGGGGGAAGTGGGAGGGAGGCAACCTACAATCTAAATAATATATATTTAAAAAAAAAGAAGAACTGTTACGCCAATCAGAAAATGATGGGATATGCAACCAAATAAACAACGACATCAACAAATCAAAATGCATACGACAGAGAAACAGAAGGGAACAGACAGACAGACAGACAGACAAAGAGACAAGACACAGATGGACAGGACTACACTGTGGGAATGAAGGACAGTCAGAAGACTGCTGGTGCTCTCGTCGTGGCTTGGGAGGGTGTTGGTTGGTTATCAGTTATAGCATTACCATTTCGAAAGCGACTACCCCGCTGCCCATAGCCGCGGCCAGGCTCTGACTGGCGGGGCGGGAGGTCGGCCGACACGTGTGTTCAGGGAAGTCCGTGTCAGACAGGAGCACCGCACACTCCTCACGCAACTGGTCGCCGGACATCGCGAGCAGCAGCAGTGGCGGTCAGTGGTGGTGGTGGTGGTGGATCAGGGAGAGGAGAGAGAAACCAGTACACAGTTGATTCAAAGGCTAGACGGTGGTAACTGTGCATTCATCCTATATCTGTGTGTGTGTGTGTGTGTGTGTGTGTGTGTGTGTGTGTGTGTGTGTGTATTTATGTATATATATGTATATATATATGTGTAGACTTGGGCCGCAAGTAAGTAGTCAAAGTGTTGTTTGTTTGTTTGTTTGTTTGAGAGGGCCTTAGTAGGAGCATGGAGGGCCGGGATGTGTCACTTGCAACTTGCATGTACAGCAGTTGGTTGGTTGGTTGTTGGAGATTGACGTCCTGGCAACATCTAAGGTCATCATGTATATAGCAGTAGTGGTGTTGGTAATGGTGGTGACGGTGTTGGTAATGGTGGTGCTGGTGCTGTTGGTGGTTCCAGTGCACTTCTGACAGCAGTCGTTGACAGCTCCAGTGTCTGGCCGTAAACAGTGTGACAGCGTTGAGTTCAGTACCGTCAGTCAGTGCCGGTTGTACCGCCAGCCGCCCCGTCAGCCGGTGATTCCAGACAGGAGAGCCCAGCCCCGGCTTCCGCCACCAGCTTCCGCCAACACGAGGTGCAAGTTGCCGGCAGGATATGGCTCAGGGCGCCGGTCATAGAGCGGCGGCTGCTGCTGCTGCTGCTGCTGCTACCCCTACCTCCAACAGTGCACACCCGGACAGAGAGCAAATATGCCTGCTGTATGCCCAGCAGCAAACCCCAGCCCCACTAACTGACGGTCATTGACTGAGAACAATGAGACCACTCACCCCGGCACCCTTATTATACAGGCTGTGTGTGTGTGTGTGTGTGTGTGTGTGTGTGTGTGTGTGTGTGTGTGTGTGTGTGTGGTGTGTGCATGTATTTATGTATGAGTATGTAGTATGTATGTAAGTATGTATGTATGTATGTATGTATGTATGTATGTAATGTATGTATGTAGTATGTATGTAGTATGTATGTATGGTGTGTGTTATATAATCTGTGTGGGGGGGGGGGGGAGGAGAGGATGCTGGTAAGTAGTATAAGAGGCGTACCGCTGCGTCAGGCTGCGTGCGGCACCCGTGTGTGACTGGAGCCCTCCAACTTGAGTCATCGCTGGTGAGTGCTATTGCGTGTGCGTGTGTGCGTGCGTGCGTGTGTGAGAGAGGGCTGTGGGGTGCGTGTGTGGGGGTGGTGGAGGAGGGAGGGGAGACGGGTAGACCCAGACTACATGGACGAGTTCACCAACCACCAGGGGGCCCTTCACCACTACTATTATATCATCTGATCTCATTATGCTGTCTTCAATTTAAATACATTATAGTGATGGACGTTTGTTCATGATCTGAACTGAAGTATTAATATGTTTTGGCTTAAATCCACAACGAGTCTCTATTTATTCAAGGGTTCTTGTACCACACCACCAATGAAGAACTCCACTTGAGGGGTATTTATGTTTACACTGCTAAAACCATGTGTCTAGTGATACATATTTTGTCTAGCAGGGTCAATACACATGTGAAGATATGGAATTCAAGGCTATCTCAAAGCCGTTTTTGATAGAAATTCAAGACTATTTTCATTTTGATTTCGCGCGAAATCACTATTCCAAATGGCGATTTCAGACTAATTTAGATCAGTAGGGGCAGTTTAATGGAATTCAAGGTTTTTCAAGACTAATTACTCAAAATAGGGTAAATTCAAGGCTTTTCAAGACTTTACAGGGCCCTACAGACCCTGGTCTAGTCATACAGTTTGGTGATGAATTCTTTATAAGACACGACAATATCTTAGTAACACGGGCCCCAAGAGACTGACTCACACACCGGAGAAGGGGTGGGTTTACTAATTGATGCTGAGTGTTCAGATCTAACTGTGCTAACAACTACACTTCCATGCCATCACATGTTGCCATCAGTTTATATCGTGGGGTGCAAGCCCCATTATATCAACATCACATAGTCCGAAGGTTTTGAATTTCGGTCATTTAATTAATTTTTGTTGACTTATTAGGTTGATCGTTTTTAATCTACCATACTTTGGTAACTTGTATTACGAATGGCCAACTTTGATGATGATATTTCAAGTGAACACATGCTATATTAATTTTGGCATATACATTGAAATGCTGAACACTGTATACTTCAGTGGTAACAAGTTTGGGGGAGTTTGATGGTAGTTATTGTTGTATTCTGCTGACGTTAACTCCATTATAATAAGCCAGTGAACATTTTGTTCATGTTCACGTCGTGAATCACGATACAGGTTATGAAAATTGCTGCGCAATACCAAAACTCATGGGCATTGCATAAAAAGAACTGCTGAGAAAAGATGTGTTCATATGAATAATAATAATAATTAATTACAATTAACAAAATTGTCCAAAACATTAATATATCGGTCAATGTTGGTGTGGAAATTATATTGGGGGATTTTTTTTTTTTAAGGAAAAAGAATAGTCAGTGACAAGATAAGCAAAAGACCATGTGATACTAGGCTTACTATCAAGTAGGTTTAGTAAATTAAGTTACATCCCTAAACTACCTTCTTTACGTACAGTGAAGTTTGGTTGGTTGTCATCGCACCATCTAAGGTCATATCAGGACGGGTACCAACTTATGATAGTGCGCACTCATGGGTGACTTTATAGTGCTGTCCCACTGGGAGACCAGGCCACCAGCACCATGACCGGATATCCCACTCTGTCACATTATCCTGACACTGAGCTAACCGGTCCTTGCCCTATCCTAATAATACCGAGCGTCAGGCTAGGAAGTGACAAGTATCAATTTTATGTAATTTGTTTGACTCGTCCAGGAATTGAACTCCCTACCTTCCGCACCGGAGGCCTGCGCTCTACCTATTCGGCCACGGCGTCCGGTGCCTACAGTGAATATCACACATAGTGTACACTGTGCAACACAGGTCGGGACAGTGTGTTAAAAGGATACACAGTATGCCCACCCCAGAAGGGACCAAAACACGCACAGGCAAGAATAATACCAGGCAAAGGAAAGAAATAAGTTCAATAGAAATACACATATGTGAAGAAAAGCGTCATAATTACATAGTTATTACAGGTTACACAACGAAATTCTCTACACTACGAACATTCCGAGTTCCGCTGGTTCTTCAGGAAGGACTGGAGCCGAAACCCAGCATGCCGGCTCACTGCTTCAGCTTACACACAGGAAGTTGGGGTTGGTGCCAACCCCACCCCCACCACCACTATCCTTCAGTATAATTCCCATACTTTCACCTCACTTTACATTTATAACCACTTGTTTCCAGACGTCCAAACTTAGTGGAATTTTTGCCACACATTTGTTTCTAATGTAAAGGGCGGTGAAATAGTCATAAATATCTTCTACGTAATGCCCGTTACACACCTCCCGTATACGACCTAAAACTGGCCGTTTCGCGACTAAGTTTGAGTTTTAGTCGTTAGGTGTGCGACCCCCTAGCACACCAGAGCCTTGCGATTCGTGACTTAAAACTCAGTTTTAGGGCTTAAAACTCGAATCGCAAGACATTCGAAAAATGAATCGGCCAGTTTTACGTCGCGAAACGGGACGGGTCGGGTTGTGAAACGCAGTTTTAGCGCGTGAATCGTATATGGGAGGTGTGTACCAGGCACTAGATAACATACCATTTTGTATATATATACACATATTCACCACCTCCCTCTCCCGCACCTTCCACCACGTAAGCTATAGCTGTGACCTGGCATGCTGGGTCACAGCTTCAGTCCTTCCTGATGGATCAGTGGAACTCTGGATACGCGTATTGGACATGACTCTTGCATTCAGCTTTCGGTTTCACGGTATCTGCATTTACACACCATTTAGACTGAACCTACCACGCAACTAGCTGATTGATTGATGTTTGCTTAATGCCGTCTCGGCAACAAAGGACATCTTCCCAGTGAGAAGTGTTCAATTTGTATTGTCGTATTATTATTCAACTCATCCCTTTTACACAGAAAGTAAAAGCATACAATCAATTTGTCAAAAGACACTTGTGAATAATGAAGTTAAAAGCTCATAATAATAAAAATTGTGTCAATGAAAACAGAACCATGGGTAAAATTTCAATGGCATCATTCTTCTTAAACTGCTAAAAATGTTTGTTTAATAAGCTATATACGGTGGTACAGTCGTGATGTCTTCAAGGCTAAATTTTTTTGCTTTACATACATAGAACTAGCTATTAGGCCTATTTATTTATTCCTTTAAAAAAAATATCTTCTGATACTAGGTGACCTCCATATATCATGTCTCGTTCCGAGTGCAGGTGTGAGACGCCATATAAACAACAATATCACAGCTAATATACTTCACAATGCAAAGAAAGCATCTAAGCAAACACTAAAAAGAAAACCAAAGGTCCATAAGCAAAAAAAAAAAACAAGAACTCAAAAACAAAAAGTGCACCAGCAAATAAAACCAAGACTGCAAAACGAGAGAGATTGGGTCACAATAGAATACAATTTTAGATTATGACTATATTAAATGTATTAAAAAAACAAAAAAAAATAAGAAAGAAAGAAAAAAGAGGATCGCTTTATAATAACTAAAGTTGCACAATCCGTAGACTAATTTTTGTCCAGCAGTTTCGAGTTAAATACACCAGGTTGACAATCGTAACCTACTTTGCACTAGTAACTATTGGGATAATTGACTAAATTTGTGGGATATTTGGAGTGCAAGCATGCAAAACAATTTGCGCATGCACATCATTTTGGAGTTAAGTGCAATATGCCAATGTTATGTTTTAACGTTCTTCAGAGGAGTAGGGGACCCCAATGAAATGATGATTAGCATTCAAGTCGGAAATGTACGACCTAATCGAGGCGTTAATTCACTCACTCACTGACCCACCCACCCCAGTTTACAATAACACCTGTTAGGAGCCAACTGACAACAGCAGCAAGTAAAAGGCTCCACCTGGTGAGATACTGATGAAAGACTCCACGTTTTTTTCCCCTTTTAAAAAAAGGTTCTAGCAACACATAAGGTCATATCAGGACAAACACCGACTTGTAACAGTGCACACTCATGGTGACTTTATTGTGCCGCCCTATTGGGAGACCAGACCGTCAGCACTATGACCTGATACCCCACAGTCACATTATCCTGACACCATGCTAACCAGTCCTTGTTCTATCCTATTAATACTGAGCGCCAGGCTAGGTTAATAGGTAGCAACAAGTATAAATTTTGTACGTCATAGGTTTGACTCAACTGGGATTTGAACTCCCAACCTTCGGCATGCGAAGCCTGTGCTCTACCAATTCAGTCTGGTTGCCACTAGTTGGTGAGAAGCCTTGGCGTAGATAATTAAAGCTGCATAGTCCGATGAAATATCAAATTTTCAAAACCAAACCAATTATCTAGATTTGATTTTACATATTGAACTTAGATACTGATGCACTTATTAAGCATTTGTTTCTACGTAGAAGGCAATAGTGAGTCAATTTAACAGAACCTCTTACTACAGAAGTCTATGGTGTCAGAGTTTTGGCAAGTTTGTCAAAACTAATTTTCCATGTTTGCACTCAAAATATCTCAAAAGTTTACCATTTAAAAAAAAAGTAACTTTGAACTAATGCAAAGTAGATACTAGTGATCGATCTAATATATTTATCTCAGAAAAAAAACAGAAATTCAAAACCATTGGACTATGCAACTTTAAATAGTAATAATAATCCTATTCTGGCAGCTTGTTTAAACACCGAAATACACATTTTATTTTATACAGTAGTGTACTCGTCTTCAACGAACGACTCTACATCCAGACCAATATCGTCTTGAGATAACAGGTGTCCTGTTATCGGACTGACAAACAAGTGAAATGAAGACGGTTTCTACATTGAACAATTGCATTAAAACGGCATGAGTTCGTCCATCAAGGGGGTGGCTGAAGACTGGTAGTACTATAGCAGTAATATATAAGAATTTGTCTTTAAAACCTTCCTAAACTAAAAGATTTTTCTACCACAAAACTAACGGTAGTCTCCTCCACCATCCACACACACAGGCCACAGTTTTGGTGTCAACCAACGTAATTAATAGCCATTTACTGTCTTTGTGGTGAAAAAGGTCATGTGGCGTTTCCGATGCCAGCTATTGATCACATGATTCTACAATAATGTGATGATTGTGACTCACAGATGCAAAGTCCGATGGTTTTAAGTTTTTCCCACACTTGATCAATAGATATATGAGAGTGATCATTATTTACTTTACTTCGGAGTAACCTTGATTAAAAGCGGCTAACTTTGGATATATTTATAAGTGAAAACATGAATGTATGTATGTATAATGGTTGTACAAACACATATATACACATATATAAAGTGTGTGTATGTATGGTCATTTCACAAATTGGGTTCAAAATAAATATATTTATATTTTGACCAAATAAAGAAAACAGATTTCATCAAATCTGGAAAGATTCTAGCTTACATTTCAAAATTAACCATGCAGCAGCCATGGGAAACTAATGCAATGTATAGCATATGACTCCCTTCATATTGTGTGGGTATCATGAAGACAAGACTAATCAATTTTAACTTGTCTTACAGTCACGTGATCTATATGAACACTTGTGGGCATAAGAAGATTCCTGTCATAGAATCGTTAGAGCTGTTAATCCTTCATCGAACCACTTCTTGCAGGTATACATATTTATGTATGGTTATACCATATGAATAGTTACAATATGAAGGTGAAATAAAATGAAGGACATTGATGATGTACAATCCAATCCTGTTGACAATATGAAGGATTATGGTGCAAAAAAACGACAAATCCAATTTAGTTGTTTTCTGTCAAATAGAATTTATTGTTGTGCTTTCCGGTTTAAGTCTATCAATTTCATATTGAATAGGGCATTATATATGGGATGTGGCAGCTTCTGTGAAAAGATTTGATTATTGGAACAATTGTAGCTTCAGTTCAAACGTGGTAGTTATGGTTTCATTTTGTCCCGCATGGTGTTTGTCGGTTTTTTGTGCCTGAACCCATTATAAATACTTTGAAATATGCTCTTCATGATACATTAACACATTTCAGCCAACATCAAAACTATTTATGTATGTCGCCAAATGCCGATATACTATGGGGATGTTAATACACACAAGATATTGCCAAAATCTCTACTTGAGAACAATGCAAGTACAAAGTGTACTGCTCAGATGATAGAGTTCATGGAAATCAGGTCACATAGTAATGGCTTGACACATATTTATGTGGATGTATTCATCACGATGTATGGTTTCAAAAAGAGTTCCCACAATAACAAAAATGTGTTTAAAAAAGTGATACGTGAAGGAATCGTCTAGAAATAAGGTTTTTGTTGGTAATAGTTTCTGTGAAATATCCCACGACAATCACTTTGCAACATCGATATTTTTGTATGGCTCTTTTAAGGGGAGACACGGGTGATCGGAACATGAATTTGGGTCAAACTGGTGATTTCTGGCTTTTGGTGTACTAATTGTAAATGATATGTTTTTTGGACAGACTGGATATTTGTGTATATAATATGGGATTCTAGATGATGATACTGGACTTTACCATTTGAAAGAAACACTTTGTGAACTTTGAAGCTTGTTTTCTTAGAACTGCTTTTCCCGGGGTTTTGCCAATTTGCCCCCTCTAAAAATGTAAGTTATAATTGTAGCAGAAAGTTGAAACTTGGCAGTCTTATGTAAAAGTTGCTGCTGAGTGCAATAAGAGGGTTAAAAACACTGTATCTTTCATAGTTCAAGAGCTAGGGATGGAGACACAAAAATTGACCATTGAATATTTTTTCCCTCTGGTTCGTCATGTAGGGACATGTTGGTAATGACATATATAAATTCACAAACCACCTTCTTGCACTCAACTGGACCAGTTCTTCATATAATAACTTGATTCAGGCAAATCTAGGCACATTCAGTATACTTCCTGGAGGGGGAACAATTTTGATTCTTTTTGTGTGTGCAAGATCCTTCATCATATGACCCCTACTCAAGATAGAGCTTTGAAACTCTGCAGATATGCTTCTCTTGATACAAAGAATGTGTGCTCCAATGCTTAAAGCTCTATCTTTAATAGGTTTTGAGATACAGAAATCACCCGTGTCTCCCCTTAATAAACAATATTTTAGGGTAGATTTATACAGTTCCGTAATAAATCAAAGAAAAAGAACCAAATTGTCATCTAAGTAATCAAATAGATGCCTCAATTGATCATAGCACATATTTTAAATTATGGATCGGCATAGAAACATAGAAATTGATAAATCAATTCAGGAGAGATTTGCCCATTCCAAGACCTAAATTATGCAATCTTGTGAAAGTTGACAAAACGCGCATACATGCGCCAAACAAATAATTGTGATTGGAATTTAACGCAACAGGGGCATATAATTTAGCTTAGTGTGGACTTGCAAAGCCATTCCAATACATCCGTCACAACCTATAGTAGTTCGGCAATTGGCAGTAACAACAGGAAGCTTGCAACATGCAACAGTCTGACACGAAGGTAGATATAGAAGTAGCTCTGTAGAAGTTAACATTCTCAGGTGTGTGGCGAGGAGGGCACATGACTAGGCAGTGTTGTTAATGGAATTGGAATGTGCCAAGTGGATACATACAGCATCACCAAATTATTAAAAAGATTATTTTTAAGTAGTAAAAGAAAGTTTTATTTTAACCCTATGGAGCCAAGAGTGACAAAACATGCCCGCAAGTTCCACGTGCTTGCAGCCCAGGAGCGCCTGTAGTTAAATTGCATTTCTAGAAATTTATGTTTTCCAGAACATTCATAGATCACATCAGAAATATAGTGCAACATGATTACGGGAGCATCCAGGTGCTCCCAGACTGTAAGCGTGTGAAACCCGCAAGCGCACCCAGCCCCAAAGGGTTAAAGAAGAAATAAAAGGGATCCCACTCTCCTCAACAATGCTGGTGTGCTCATGGCAGCTAAGGTGTGCGAGATGTTTAAGCACCATTCACACTAACGCATCACATACACAGGCTTTTTTTTTTTCACTTACAGCACCCAGGACAACTCTGCTTTGATTACAAAAATCAAACCGCATCAACTCTCGTTATACTCTAAGATATTATCTTTATATTCCAAGATGATGTCCACACAAAAAACATACTAAGAGGTGTTGTTGCACAATTAAAATAAATATATATAAGAAAAAGAAACTAGTTTCAAATTTCAGGACAGGAAAGTGGATGTAGTAAATCACCCTTTTCACACATTAAAAACTTCCGAAGTTCCAGGCGAAAACATAACATTTTTAAAACCCAAAGCACTTTCCTATATATATCCATGTGTGTGTGTCCTCTTATGAAACCATTTATTGTTGCATAGAAGGAATATTAACTCATTTTTAGATAAATATATGCATACAGCTACACTGGCAAGTAATACAAGCCTATAATGTCCCGCATTTACTGGTGCGTACCAAAACTATCTTGAGATTACATGTATTCGCTTTAAATATCTCCAACGTTAACCATTAAACAACATATAAGTTACTACAAATTAAAGTAAAGCAGAATATGACGATCAACCTAATATTTAGGCACTTGGAAATCTGCGGCGCTTACTGGTCTCACTAAACTTGTGCTGTGATGTCATCACTGTTTGGCGCTTTGTTTTTCGCCGTTCGCAAAAATGTGGATTTCAGATATTAGCTCTGCTCAAAATAGGGTAGAAATCGTACCATTTTGAAGCACACTAATTTTGACATTCTAGTTTTTGTGTGAACAAAATCCAACAGGAATTGACAGATACCCAGTTTTCTGAAGTTGAAGGTAACTTTCCCTACATTATGACACTCTTGCTATTTAGCAGACCTTTTTTTCTGGGGAGACTAGTTCTTTATTGTCTAAACTATTAATACATGAAGTTTCATAGAGATCTGAATTTCCTCACTAGTGTTTTCACGTTCTGTAAGTTTGTGTCACCCTACTTCGACACATGGAAATCCACTGCACTTGCCCATCGCACAGTTTTTCATTGTCACAATTTTATCAAACGTTATACTGCTACTTACTATAGGCAAGAGGGTCTGATTTCTGCACCCTTAAAACATCTTATCTCAGGTTCTAATAAAGCTATTAAAACAAACGAAGTATATTTGTGCAGCATATTGAAACCGCTTGGTGATAAAAAAAAGAAAGCAGAGAATTTGATGCTTTTTGGTTGTTTGAACAAAAATGTCCAAGTGCCTACAATATATTTTTTAACTATTGCAAAAACTCAAAATTATTAGACTTCAACTTTAATACACCTAATAGATAGCTCATATAGCTAATATATGACCCATTATTCCTTAAATATCAGTCTTTGGCTTCTTCTCCCTACCACCCAAACACATAATGTTAATATTAAGCACACCCTTCCAACCACTGAATATGTCGCATTCTCAGTTATGTCAATATCAAAGAGCATACACAGATCTCACATTCTAGGGCTAAACAACACCGAGGTCAAGGTCGATGCATTTTACTTTCCAGACACTCCATATATATTTAGAACATGCCAAAAAGTGAGAGATGATGATTCGCTCGAGGCACTTCTATTCATATAGTACACAACACACAGTAAGAAAGACTCATGCAGTGGTGGGAACTGATGCCGCCACTGTGGCGCCACCTACCTGGTCGTCGGTTGAGTACGTGGCGCCGTCTGGTGTTTGAGTGGGAGACTGATCAGGGAGATCGTCCGCTATGAGGCTGTCCTATGGTGTCAGCCACACCAATAAGGAGAGATTCGGGGAATAACATTACCACTCATCAAAATGATTACGTGACATAAAGGTTTAGTCGACCAAAAGGCCCCCCCCAAGTGTTAGGTTTACGGTTAAGCAGACACCAAAGGTTCCGCATTAGTGATTTAGATCATGCGGTTAAAGAAATATACTGGTAAATTTATGTTTGGCTTTTGTGTAGGAAAATAAACTTGGTTATTTTTTTATGCGAAAGAATTATGACAATGCACGAACTAGCTAATTTACCCCTCGCCGGCTTCAAGCTCATACATATTCAGGGTTGCTATGGTTTCGCATAAGGTGTACGATATTCTATGCCGCATCATCACCTTACATTAGTTATAAATATTTGGTGCTTCAAAATTAGCTTGCCCCAGGTTAGTGCTGTGGTTTAATTAGGGCAGTGTTTTAGTTTTCACTGGACAATTTTGGGACCCCCCCCCCAACTCTCTCTGCCATTGCAAATTGGAGCCTTTTGGGAAGCAGCTAGAGCTGGTGTGAGCAGCTTTAGGATAACATGCGTAAAGTGAACGAGACCGACACACAAAAAAAGAGAATTATATATAGTCTGGATATACGGCCAACCAATATATCTCGGTGTAAGACAGATAGATCGAATCCCTGGTGTGGGATACTGGGGTTTGAATCCAAACTGCCCGCCGACGCCTCAGTCCGGGTGAGGCGCCTCTCGACTCGTTGCAAGACTTTCATTGCTTTACCAGATCTCAGGTAGCAAAGATACACATCAGAGCTCCCGGTATTATTTTTTAATCATTGAGCAGAGCGAGGCTCAGCCAGAGACAGTGGTTATAGTTTTTATTATGTTATGTGATTATTTATTGTCATTCATGTTATTAGAATGATGGCTAACAGTCCATTTACCGATGGTTAACAGTATCCTGCTATTAATAAACACTTTGGTTGGTTGGTTGTTGGGGTTTTATGTCATGGCAACATCTAAGATCATATCAGGACAGGTACCGACTTGTGACAGTGTGCACTCACGGTGACTTTATAGTGCTGCCCCACTGGGAAACCATGCCACCAGAAGCATGACTTGATATCCCACGCAGTCAGATTATCCTGACACTGAGCCAACCAGTCCTTGCCCTATCCTAATATAATAATGCCGACCGCCTGGCTAGGAAGCGACAAGTATACATCTTTAAGTAATTGGTTTGACTCGACCAGGGTTCGAAACCCCATGATCTACCCAAACCGGAGATGGATGTTCAACTCCTTCGGCCATCCCATTACCTGCCCTCTGGTGGTAGTGACAGGAATTAATGTGAGTAGCAACTCACTGTGCATGCTCTGTGGAAATTTATGATTCGCATCCA
Source organism: Branchipolynoe longqiensis (assembly GCA_030323885.1). Taxonomy (NCBI): domain Eukaryota; kingdom Metazoa; phylum Annelida; class Polychaeta; order Phyllodocida; family Polynoidae; genus Branchipolynoe; species Branchipolynoe longqiensis. The sequence continues at coordinate 27,254,694 of CM059186.1, forward strand.
GTTGTTGGCTACAAACCGAAGCATTTTATGCACACATTTAATTCAGGGACACTTACTTCCGTATGTAGACTGCCCCGGGCCTAGAGCATACACACAGAGGTATACTGGTGTCCTCCATAAGCATTTATTTCATTTTTGTGCCCCTATGCATACCACTGAGAGCTATGCTAAGAAAAATTGGTAACCAAAGCCTATGTCAAAATTTCGGTGAGGGTACCAAAATTAACTTAGCATGTGTTCACTTCAAACCTCTCTTTAAAAGTCAACCCTATTATTATCTATTTGAGTTTATTACAGACTATATGGGTCATTCTCAGAAACTGTGTACCACTTGAGGTAGTCTACTTGAAATGCACATTTCAAAGAAACCTATTATTGGAGTGTCAATATTTAGATTTCATCATTTAGCCCAATAATGTGGGAGATATTTTAGATCAAAAGTAAATGTTAATATTGTGTATTATGTATCTTATTGGGATGGATGTAGCTAAATAAATAGAAAATTACATCACTAATTTGTGACATTGTCAACAGTATTGAAAATAAAGTGTTACAAACTTAATGAAAACCTCTGAACAACAGCATATTTCACTTCAAATGGTCATATCTAATGTCTTCATTAAGGTGAAGACATTTATTTCTATAAAATCTTTTAAAAAAAGAAGAAATAGTTAGCCTTTCCTGGAGTCATTAACATCATAACATTTCATTTCCACTTGCAAGTACTATGAAACTCTGTATCAAACACTGAGTACAGATACAGCACAGGAACTATTTTGACCATTTGACCCTCTATGCATGGACCCAGTTATGGTATAGTAAAAGATCAATCTTGAAATTGCCACTAAACATTGAAATTCGAGCTGAACATTTGTGTAAAATTGTTGAATCCACTTGGACTGTTACATTGTTAATATTTTTCTGCTTTTCTCCATAATCATCACAAATAACACAAAATCATAGCAATGATGTTTCAAATTATTATTACTACTGTTTATAAAGCAAGTGGCATGAGAAATGTCTTAAAAATGTCAAGCTTTGTGTGGAAAATATTTGATTTTGGAGTCAGATTGGTTTCCATGCTATATACTGTTATTAATTGGGTGTGAGCATCATTTGACCTACTTAAAAATGTCAGAATATGTTTATTTTCAATTATTCAGGTGCAAAAGGGCATACAGATTGAGGAAGCTTCTATATAGGACTTTGACAGCATTTTGATTTTGTGGTACTAATGTCACAGTATTGGTACACAACGTCTGAGAACGACCCACATATACAAAAACGAGAAGAAGCTATACTTAATAGTAATCCCTTAATTACTTTCAACATGGCGACTTCTTATGAATAAACACCAAAAACACTATTACACTAAGATAGGTCATATGCACCGGTCCTATGGGGAACTGTAATCAGGCTAACAGGGTGTCGCGCAACAGTGAGCGTGCAAATACAGTTCAGTTTCAGTCTTGGTTTATCATTTATACTGATCTGAATAGTGTCATAATACAGTTTACATGGATTTTATACGTAGACCTTAAAGTTGAATGGTCCCATATTTTCAAAACCAAAACACTTAGCTATATTATATTTTATACCGCCAATTTAAATACTGGTGCATTAACTGATGACTTCGAGCTGCTTATAGGGAATAATTAATTTATTAGATCATCCCTCTGAAAGACATACTTTCAGAAAGCCATAAAGCAGGGACGCCGCTGATACAGTAGTCTAATCTCACGACTCTCATTAGACGTGCCCTAATTCCAAGTACCACATGCAACTGAATTAGGTCCCAAGATTCCCTGTGCCAAATTGGTGGTTCAATGGTTGGTTGTTGGAGTTTTACATCCTGGCAACATCTAAGGTCATATCAGGATGGGTACCGACTTGTGACAGTGCGCACTCATGGTGACTTAATAGTGCTGCCCCACTGGGAAATCAGGCCACTGGCACAATGGCGCGATATCCCACTCAGTGACATTATCCTGACACTGAGCTAAGCAGTCCTTGCCATATCCTATTAATGCTGAGAGCCAGGCTAGGAAGCGACAAGTATCAATTTGATAAGTCATTGGTTTGACTCGACCTGGAACCAAACTCTCGACCTTCCGCAAGTGATGCCCACGCTCTACCAATTCGGCCACCGCGCTCGGTGGTGGTGTAACGCGACAGGACGGGGTGGGGGGCTGGCAGTAAAGCACGACCACTATTGTTAAATAAAATCATGTATTTTAGTGTGTTTTTGTGTCAACCGCGGACAATTGGTCTTCCTCATTCCACAGCTCCTTGCCCTATCCTACTATCCTAGTAATGCTTAACGTCTATTGGTTTAACTCAACCCGGCTTCACACCGCATAACCTATCAAAACAGAAGGCAGGTGATCAACTCATTTGATCACACCATCTGGGTCTGTAGTAAAATGTTGATGTGCACTGCTTTGGGGTGGGGTGCGGTAAGTCTGGAAAATGTTGACAACTATGATGAACGCCCCGCCACCACCTCCCCATTGAAATGATTGATTGATTGATTGGTGGTTTCTTTACGCCGTGTCGGCAGCATAGGCCATATTCACGGTGAGAATTGTTTGTTTTTTATTCAACCATCGCCTTTACATATAATGTAAAAGCATACAATCAGTTATGTGTCAATAGACACTTAAGAATTTTTAAAAGCTAAATCATATAATTAAATAAAATAGATGAAAGAATTAATTAATAAAAATTGTTTTAATGAACTATATGAGGTGGTACAGACCAGCTGCCCTCAAAAAAGCTAAAATGTCTTCTTGTTTAACTTTGGTAAAAAGGTCATGCATGCTGTTTGCAGTGTAAAATTGTTGGCGCAGTGCCATAAAATCAACACAGTTTAATAAAATGTGCTTGACTGTCAGTGGGGACTGACATCCAATACATTCAGGGGGAGGGTCCCCCTTGAGCAGGAAAACATGTGTTAGCCACGAGTGGCCAATACGGCAGCGGCTAAGGACCACTTGGTCCCGCCGACCCCCCACATGAGAATGTGGTGGTTTTCCCACAGATGGTTCAATTTCTTTAAGTTTATTAATGTTTTCATCCCACTCATGTTGCCATTTGGATTTGATGTGGGTGGCTATTAGTGGTTTCAGATCAGAGTGGGGTATCAGACACGGTTCAACATCATAGTTCAGAGCCTCCTTCGCGGCCCGATCAGCTCGTTCGTTTCCCTGGATGCCGACATCCAGTGAAATGATCATGGGTGGATACATCAGCCAGTTATATAGATCAACAAGTCATTAAGCCAAGTTTGTCTCCATATATTTGGTATTTTTTTAATTTGGGACTAAATAAATATAAATTTAAATGAATTTTAATATATCTAAGCGTTCCGATTGTAATTGACCTACATTTACATTGCTGTTCAAGAAACACCATTTCTTAATCTATTTGATTATTTATTCAGGATCCACGGGGAAGTGTATGCAGATTATGTACATATCGTCACATTAATTGTTGGGTGGAGGAAAACATTGTTTAATAATTTGTTATTCCATGATTATTGATTGCATGTATGCGGAGTTTACGTGCTTGCCTGTTGGATCGCCATACGTGAATCAAGGTCACTGAAATGGGTGTTTGACCTATCTTAGTGCAGTATCTTTGATACATACCTCTTTAATATTTAATGTTTACACATAATCCAAGATGAGACGATCTATAACAAACAGCAGTGTAGTAAAACCAACACGACCAAACATGTAGGCATATAGTATAGACATTGGGGGTGGAGATCCAAGTGTTGGATCCCTAAACCAGTGCAAATACATTCATGTATATTGAAATAATGGAACCAAATTCCGTACTATACATGTGCATATATATACATGTATCTGATGCCGGAAATCATATATATATATATATATAAATATATATATATAATATACCAAAAAGGATTCTTCAAAGCATGACAGCTGGAACACGACTAATAGGGACATGACATGGGTCATTGACATGACTTGGTCCTTACCATAACTATCTGCTGATCTTCTTGTCCCTGAAACAATAGTTTCAATATAGTGTCCCCCAATAGATGTGTGACCCCGAATTATCATGCACACGGTGGTCATATATGCAATACCCAAGTTATGGACCAGACGGGATAGCTGAATGAATTGAGCATCCGTCTCCCGGTTTGGTAGATCGTGGGAATCGAACCCTGGTCGAGTCAAACCAATGCCGTAAAAATTTATACTTGTTACTTCCTAGCCAGGCGCTCAGCACTATTAGGATAGCGCAAGGACGGGTTGGCCCAGTGTCAGGATAATATGACTGAATGGGATAGCAGGTCATGGTGCTGGTGGCCTTGTCTCCCAGTGGAGCAGCACTATAAAGACGCCATGAATGCGCACTGTCACAAGTCGGTACCCGTCCTGGTATGACCCTAGACGTAAAACACCAACCAACCAACCCAAGTTATAGAATACATTTTCAAGGAGAATAAATCAAGCAATAATTAGAATTGTCACACTGAGATGCACTGAACCTTCAATTTAATGACAATTCAGTACCTAACACATTGAAAACTATATCAGGTATGAAAGTGGTTTCTAGCAACAACAAAAGAGGCAGAAATCTATGGCGAGGTATCTGCAAATAACCAAAAACACTGACAAGCAAAATGTTGCTCCAGTAATAGTATTAGTTGTTTGGTTGATTGTTAGTTTTACTTCCTGGCAACATCTAAGGTCATATCAGGACCGACTTATAGGGCTGCCCCACTGGGAGACCAGACCACCAGTACCATAACCTGATATCCCACTCAGTCACATTATCCTGACACTGAGCCAACCAGTCCTTGCCCTATCCTAATAATGCTGAGCACCTGGCTAGGAAGCAACAAGTATAAATTTTGTAAGTCATTGGTTTGAATCGACCGAGAATTCAACTCCCCACCTTCCGCACGGGAGGCCTGCGCTCTACCGATTCAGCCCCCGCGTTCGGTGGTAATATACTATCATTAACTAGTAATTACTGCTTTACATTCTCCAATACCATAAACAATTGTTGGATGAAAGATATCGTAAAGGAAAAGAAATTAAGGAAATGACAGCCAGTAAGGTGGGCACTAATCATTAATACGGTTAGAATAAGGACATTCGAAAGCTTTCCAAAGACACAGTCTCTACTGACTGATAAGGAGGAATGGAGCTAGGATAGTGATTGGAGAGTACAGGATGAAACCTGACTTCCGGGATTTCCCCCACAATTCCCTGACAGTGTTAAGCCTATAAAAGAATATATGCAGAAATTTACCCATATTCAATCTGAGGGAAGTACGACACCAGCAGGCCGCCAACCCAACACACGCCGTCACCAGCCTGAACCAGTTTAAAAGAGTTAAGGGTTTCTGGAATATTGTGTTAATATTAGGCAGTAGACGGAGTCAATATTAGATTGTTTAGAATTGCATGACCTAGCTATTTTAGAAACGAGACAAATGGCAGATTTATCAAGAATCACGGTCTTACATCCCTACTATATACCAGACTCGATGGCTGAAAAACATCTGTTATTGATGACAGCAAATAACCCACATCAAAAGTGTTCCATGCTTCTTACCCATGCTACATCACGCAGAATAACAATGCAGTGGCAACACATTGAAATCACAATCATATTTTTTTAAAGAACACACAAAGTAAACAAAAATAAATCAAAAGAAAGTACCACTGTAATTAGTGTAAAATTATCAAGAGAGGAGTCTCCGATTAGTTTCAGAATCAGTTTAACCCCAGATATGCGGATCTGCTGTGATCTCACCCAGATAGTATTAATTGACAACTCCACGACAGTGAACTCTTAACATATGTATGCTGCGTTCATACGGGTCTCGTGAATATGGTGAACTTCCCACTTACTGCTGGTAAACATGATCATGTAAACTGAGAGCGTTCATTTGGCAATTCGCGGTAAACACATTTCATACTGGGCGATAATAGAGGCATTGTCAAATCTTCATACAGAAAAAGTGAAATATCTCTAAAACCACACCACCTAGAAACAAATCGCTTGGTACACATATAGAAAACATGTTTACCAAAAAGATTACATCAAATTTATAAGGTTAGGGTTCTTGATTTCTATTAATTTTGAATGAAACTAATGTTTTGCACCGCGCATACGGCACACGGCAGAAAGTGCGGCACTGCCATTTCTTCACAAGTGGTGAGTAGCGAGCTGCTTAAAAAATCTCCAGTTCACAGGTGGTGTTCACCAGTTGTGAAGTCACTTGAACGCAATTCACAGGTTGTGAAATGGGAAACACCATATTCACCAGTTCATATGAACGCAGCATAAGTTCCAACTATTTTGTGGCGAAGGAAGTCTTTTGATGGCTTCTATGAAACTTTTGATTACCCCTAATCCTTATATTTCGGGGGAAACTACCACTTTTCACAAGTGTAATGCTTAACCAAAAAAAGAACCCACATCACGCCATTAGCAAATTAATAACAATCTCCACAAGAAGTATTTATTGAGCTGACGCCCACCCAGATACACGATTTCCCCCCACATATAACAGGTTTATTTGGAATTCATAAGTAACTTTAACCACATAATCTAATTTGTTGTTTATAAAAAATAATAGTAACAAAAAGATTTTTCTTAAGGAGGAAAGCAGCTACTTCAAGTTCAATTAGTACGACTTGCTCTTAACGACGTTAGTCGTTAGTATTCTGGGTGACAACAGTAACAATTACGTCTTATTGTTAGTAAGTGTTAATAAAAGAATTACCTAATCGTGCGCCGAGGTTTAATGAAACCACACATAGATCATTCATATTTTATTTATTAAATAGACTACATCACGGTTCCAGCGGCGCGGTGCATTGTGGGATGCGTCAGAGCAAAACAAAGCCGCAAGAAGCACATGGTACATGTTAATACACTGGGTGCAGTTATGAAATGTGCTAGTTTCAGCTCATCTCAGCTCTTGTTTGAAACATAGAATACCAACTAAAAAAATATATATAATAAATTAAGATATTAATCTTTTATCCAGCATTGCATTTACATCAATATAATCAGCACATCTTATGCCATGTGCATTTAGATTTAGACAAATCTAGGCACTCAGACTAGTGTTAGAGCCATAGCCAGAGTCAGTTTTATTTATTTTATTCATGTTTTTATTTATATTCTATGGTTAATGACATATGTAGAAATAGAAAATGAGTAGGGTTAATCAGATATTGGTTATATATTTCTTTGAAACAAGTTTTTGTTGACACATTTGACATTTTAATATTTAGAACAAGAATTACTTCTGACTAATCAATGGTGATGTAAACATCAGCCTGTAAAGTGACTGAAATTGTATGTTTCTTAGCTCAAAATGCTTAATTATGGAGAGTTGTATCTTAAACATATTCATTATATTATTATATTGCATCCTTCCGTCCATGTTTGTGCCAAATTGTTATGTATTTCTATTTATTTTGAATAAAATGCCAGTTTTGCCCTATGCGTATCGCCAAACTCAATGGCCGTACGCCTTTGCTTTGCTCCCGGCCCCGTTTTCAGCGCATGCGCAGTCGGAACCGTGATGTAGTCTATTGGCTCCATCTCCACCATGAACGATAAATATGTAAATATAAATCTTAAATAAAATATTTCGTCTTATGGATATACATGCCATGATAGGCCTTTAAATATAAAGCTGCATAGTCCAATGAAGCATCAAATTTACAAAACCAAAACAATTATCTAGATTTGATCCCATATATCTAACTTAGATACTGATGCAGTTATTAAGCATTTGTTGCCACATAGAAGGGAATCAAAGGGAATACTGTGTCAATTTAATAGAACCTTACTGCTGAAGCCAATGGTGGCATTCTAGCCAAAACTAATTCTACATGTTTACATTTTAAATATCTAAAAAAATAAAGCCAATTAAAATAAAAGTTACTTCACTAAAGTAAGGTAGATCGAAACAATCAAATTAATATATTATTCTCAGAAAAATGACAAACTCAAAAATATCGGACTATGCAACTTTAATGCCATCTGAAAGTTGTCAGAGAGATTACAATTTAATATATTATTTAGGTTATTCATGTGAATGAACTATTTAGTCATTCTATGACATGACAAGGCACGTTTATCGTATTCTACAGTAGCATCTTGATGGCCTTCCCCTCTAGGATATGTAAACTCTTTATTTAATTTAAATCTGCCTTCCTAGTTACCGTGGCCTGCCACTTCATGACTGTACCAGGGTATGGACAGGGCTGCTAAATTACACTACAGCATAGACGATTGATTGGTTGGTTGCTTTACGCCGTGTCGGCAACAGAGGCCATATTCACAGCGAGAAGTGTAGCATAGAAAAACTGTCGGACTGTTGGGTTGACATAAGCACATAAATCTTCAATTTAACCAGATTTTAAAAAGTTTTTATTATATATTCTTCACATACCCCTTTTATAGCCTGCTGCTTTTGGAGTGCAGTATTAATTAAATCATGCAGATTAGTATACCTTAAAAGTTGAATGAAGAGAATCCAGTGGCTACAATCTAGGTTAGGTAGGATAACATTCCCTTCGACTTCCAGCTTAGAAAATCGATACCAATATCTAGATAAACAATACTGCTTGGAAGTGGGAGCAGTATGAGTATCTTCACAGGTTGTTTACAGTCATAGTGGTTTTGCTTAGTTATAAACAGGGCCGCAATTCACCAAAACTGGAGGTTGGTTGGTTGTTGACGTTTTACATCCTGACAATATCTAAGGTCATATCAGGACAGGTACCGACTTGTGACAGTGCACACTCATCGCAACTTAATAGCGCTGCCCCACTGGGAGACCAGACCACCAGCACCATGACCTGATATCCCATCCAGTCACATTATCCTGACACTGAACCAACCAGTCCTTGCCCTATCCTCATAATGCTGAATGCCTGGCTAAGAAGCGACAAGCATACATTTTAAAGTCATTGGTTTGACTCGACCAGGGTCCGAATCCCACAATCTACCAAAACAGGAAACGGACGCTCAATCGATTTAGCCATCATGTCTGGTCACCAAAACTGGAAGTAAATACTTTATCTACATCCTTCCTAGATAAAAGATGTGACATTTTGAAGTTGAGCATAATTTTCAGCATCAACATTCTTCTTGAAGTAGGCACTTGGAAATCCGCCGCGCTTGCCAGTCGCGCTGTGACGTCATCACTTTTCAGTGTGCTGTTTTGCGTCGCGCACGGAAATGCGGATTTCAGACATTACTAATTATCAGCTACGCTCAAAATAGGATATGAATGGTACCATTTTGAAGCAAACTAATTTTGACAGATTCTAGTTTTTGTCTGATCAAAATCCAACAAGAATTGACAAAAACCCAGCGTTCTGAAGTTGAAGGCAACTTTCCCGACATTATGACACTCTTGCTATTTAGCAGACCTTTTTATTCGCTAGGTAGACTAGTTATTTAATGTCGTAACTATCAATATGTGAAGTTTCATAGTGATCCGAATTTCTGCACTAGTGTTTTTGCATTCCGTAAGTTTGCCGATCGTGCTGAAATCATGCTGTTTTTCATCGTGCCTGAAAATGCTGATTATGCTACTCTGAAGTTGGTAACTTTCCCTACATTATGACATTCTTGCTATTTATCAAAAGGTTTTTCTCTCTCTAGATAGACTAGTTATTTAATGTCTTAACTATTAATATGTGAAGTTTCATAGCAATCTGAATTTCCACACTAGTGTTTTTACGTTTCGTAAGTTTGCTGATCGCGCCATTTTTCATTGTGCAGAAAATGCAGATTATGCTACTCTGAATTTGAAGGTCACTTTCCTTAGATTATGACACTCTTGCTATTCCTCAGATCAGTTTTTTCTAAGGTAGACTAGTTATGTAATGTCTTAACTATTAATAAGTGAAATTTCATAGCGATATGAATTTCTGCACTAGTGTTTACACATTCTCTAAGTTTGTGTCACTCTGCTCACTTACCTCTCACTTCCCTCTGTCAGTCACACCTCCTGCCAAGTTCTCTCATCACAATTTGATCGAACTTTGTAATGCTACTCACTATAGGCAAGAGGATCTGATTTCTGCACGGTTAAAGCATCATATCTCGGATTCTAATAAAGCTATTATAACAAATAAGTATATTTGTGCAGCATTTTGCAGCCTCTTGGTGAATTTGATGCATTCTGGTTGTTGGAAAAAAATGTCCAAGTGCCTACTTCAAGGTGAGGATAGAAACTTTTAAAACTTTATACACATTTAATATATATTTATGTACATATTGACAAAGATTGGGGAAAATCTATGACAGAGAACTATTCATGCAGCTTACCATGCAGAGTTCGATAATTTGGCAATCTCAATCACACATTTGTACTGTTTTCCATTGTAAGACATGACCATATTATATATTGGTTGTTTTGGTCAGTTTAAAAATGGCATAACGTTCTTATAGGCACTTGGACACTTTTTTCAAACAGCCAGAATGCATAAAATTCTTTTTGTATCACCAAGAGGCTGCAAAATGCTGCACAAATATACATCATTTGTTATTAGCTTTAAAGGTGCAGAAATCAGACCCTCTTGCCTATAGTAAGTAGCATTACAAAGTTTGATAAAATTGTGATGAGCCAACTCGGCAGACAGGAGGTGTGACTGACCGAGGGAAGTGAGCAGGGCGAGACAAACTTGAGGCACTTAAAATTTGTTTTGTTTGTTGTTTTACATCCTAGCAACATCTAAGGTCATATCAGGACGGGTACCGACTTGTGACAGTACGCACTCATGGCGACTTTATAGTGCTGCCCCACTGGGAGACCAGGCCACCAGCACCATGACCTGATATCCCACTCAGTCACATTATCATGACACTGAGTCAACCAGTCCTTGCTCTATCCTAATAAAGCATGTCTAGGAAGCGACAAGTATCAATTTTAAAGTCATTGGTTTGACTCGACCAGGGTTCGAACCCACGATCTACCAACACGGGAGATGGACACTCTAACTCATTCGGCCAGCGCGTCTTGTCGAGGCACTTGAAACTTCACATATTAATAGTTAAGACATTAAATAACTAGTCTACCCAGAAAGCAAAAAGGTCTGCTAAATTATAGCAAGAGTGTCATAATGTAGGCAAAGCTACCTCAAACTTCAAAGTAGCATAATCAGAATTTTCGCGCACAACAAAAAATGGTGTGACTTCAGCACGATCGCCATATTTATGGAAAGTGAAACCACTAGTGTGGAAATTCGGATCGCTATGAAAACTTCACATATTAATAGTTAAGACATTACATAACTAGTCTACCTAGAAAACAAAAAGGTCTGCTAAATAACAATAGTGTCATAATGTAGGGAATATATAGGGTATTCATGTGACATCATCAACCGGATGCGCGGCCATTGTGGCGATATCAACCCGTAAACAACCCATAGGGTTTGCAGTACGCGCAGTGCAAAACGCCTATTTCATTCAAAATTAATAGAAATGCAGAACCCTAACCATATAAATTTAATATAATCTTTTTGGTAAACATGTTTTCTATGTGTACCAAGCGATTTGTTTCTAGGTGGTGTGGTTGTAGAGATATTTCACTTTTTCTGTATGAAGATTGCTCACGACTATTGACATTGCCTTGAGTTTGCCGGTATGCGCAGTGCAAAACATTAGTTCTATTCAGAATTAATAGAAATCCAGAACTCTAACCGTATCAATTTAATATAATCTTTTTGGTAAACATGTTTTCTATATGTATACCAAGGGATTTGTTTCTTGGTGGTGTGGTTGTAGAGATATTTCACTTTTTCTGTATGAAGATTGCTCACGACCATTGACAATGCCTTGAGTTTGCCAGTAGGCGCAGTGCCAAACATTAGTTTTATTCAGAATTAATAGAAATCCAGAACCCTAACTGTATCAATTTAATATAATCTTTTTGGTAAACATGTTTTCTATATGTATACCAAGAGATTTGTTTCTAGGTGGTGTGGTTGTAGAGATATTTCACCTTTTCTGTATGAAGATTGCTCACTGCCATTGACAATGCATTGAGTCAGTTGGGTTTGTTATTGTGGTTGTATCTCCACAATGGCCGCACTTCCGTTTAGCGTGACGCCAGTGCATACCCTATATTACATTCAACTTCAGAAAGCTGGGTATCTGTCAATCCTGTTGGTAGGTATGTGCGCATCGCGCTGTTTACTCGACTTTCGCTTCGGTCTAAAGCGCGATTATCATCCCGAACGGCATGGCAATCACTAGGTTGGAGCTAGATAAAGCATTCACCCGGTACTTGCAGTACATGGGTGAATACCAACCCTATATAAAAACGGTCGAAAAAGCGGGTTAAGGAAATGAGAGCCTAATTTCACAATCTAAGAAGCAACAATTATTATTTACATATGTCTTATTGATAGCCCGCTACCTTTGAGTTGAAAAATATAATGTAATATCTACTTTAATAAGATTTAAAATTGAAATCGATGGCATTCTAGCGCCGCCATCTTGTTTTTTTGCATTCTCTCCCATTTCACCAACTCTGTGCCTATAGGGGTAGCCTTTTGATACTGGAGCCACAGTTTCTAGTTCATATTCCATACTAACCCTATTTTCGCCCGTATTTACACTAAGTTGTCCTTCACCCGTGTACTACAAGTACCGGGTGAATCCTTTATCTAGGTTGGAGCATGTTACTCTTTGCTTTGCTGTAGGGAGACTTTTATAGATATTAACCAGCAGTCTTTTGCATAATGTAGATAAAATATTCTTCTTCATTTGGGTCCTCAAATCTTTTCAATTTGTCAACTAGAAGTTTGATGAAAATGACTTCGAATTTGTTTAATTTCTTTTGTTTATCAAAAACCTCTGCAAATCACTAAAAGATATTCATTTTTGAAACTACCATATTCATTTTCGCATACCTGTTTTCTATCTATTGGCCAATTTTCATGAAGATTGAGTAATTAGGAGATGCATTTTGAGGACGCATGGTAGTTGATGTCAACAAAGTCTCACCCCAGCCACTGAATTCATTCAAAGCTCTTACCCCTGCTTGCTTGAATTTGGGTCACAGCTTTTAGCAGTTTTACTATAGAACAAAGGGGCCAAAATGATACAGGTTTTCCCAAATTCAAATTGACATAACTTTCCTATTTACTTTAGAAAAATTATATGGCTACCCTGATGAAGTTCAATTCAAGCTCTTTCCATAGATATATGTTCCATTGAGATAAAATGCATTCTCAAAAAATATACACATACCTACTGTTGGATTTTGATTAGACAAAAACTAGAATCTGTCAAAATTAGTGTGCTTCAAAATGGTACCATTCATACCCTATTTTGAGCAGTTAATATTTGAAATTCACATTTTCGTGAACGCCAAAACATGGAGCTCTGAAAAGTGATGACGTCACAGTGCAAGTTTAGCGAGACCGGTGTCGCAGTTTCAGCTGCCTGTCAGTTTCATGCGCATGCGTCAAAATCTAACATTATCGTCACTAACCTTATAAATTTAATATAATGTTTTTGGTAAAGATGTTTTCTACATGTGTACAAAGCGATTGGTTTCTAGGTGGTGTGGTTTTAGAGATATATCACTTTTCCTGTATTTTCTGTATGAAGATTGCTAGCGACCATTGACAATGCCTTGAGTTTGACGGTATGCGCAGTGCAAAACCTTAGTTTTATTCAAAATTAATACAAATCAAGAACCATAACCATATAAATTTAATACAGTCTTTTTGGTAAAGATGTTTTCTATATGTGTACCAAGCGATTTGTTAATAGGTGGTGTAGTTTTAGAGATATTTCACTTTTGCTGTATTTTCTGTATGAAGATTGCTCACGACCATTGACAATGCCTTGAGTTTGAGTCTATACGGGCGGTGGAAACTGACCGGGCGCTGAAACTGCGACACCGGCAAGCGCGGCCGATTTTCAAATGCCTACTCCTTAATACTGATCACACAAAGATCAATTTGGTACTATAGCAATGTTTACTTCAAGACCATGTAATTGATGTCAACAAAACTGGAATCCCGAAACATAAAAATTGTTACTCACATGCCTAATAATAGCTCATTTGACGAGCCTGAGGATCCTCATCACATCAGCCTCGGGAGTCGGGCTGAGCCTGATCATCATCAGGCTGATGAGGATCCCTATTCCACATTGCCATTGCCATTGCATTGGCAACGTTACTTCAACTAACATTCTTCGGCTTGCAAGTATTGTAACTAGTCTTAGTAATAGCGGAAGATTCGTATCAAAATGATAAAGAAAATAACTGTTAACATACCCGTTCCTGGTTCCTCATGTTCTCAAATCCGATTTCAGGAACTGGACCTCTGGCTGGGACTGGGCCAGTGGCAGTGGGTACGGCAACGTTTTCCGGCGTTGCCGTTGGCGTTGTGTGCTGCTCCTCGTCATAGCGCTCAGGCTGCCCCGACATCAGGCTGGTCCGTTCTGTAGTTTCTTCGTCTTCTCCACTGTCAGAGCAATGCATACACTCTGGTCAAGTGCTACAACGCCAGGCACCGAATAGTCACAACGGACGGACAATCAATCGTGCCAAAATAATTCCAAATCTGTTTGTAGACAACACATCGGTCTTATCAACTTAATATCGCCCACACCCCCACAGTCTTCCGGGAACTTGTCAGTCGGAATGTTAGACCGGTTTTTTTCAGATCAGAATCAGAATTTGATCGAAAATATTTCATACGATCACTAGGTTATCGACACTTCATGTTGTTACTATCAGATATATCCCTCATCTTATCCAAGCATCTTAGTTGCAGACAAAATAAGGTGTATATCTTACACGTTAACAAAAGGAAATCCAGCCGGAAGTGACGTCTGACTGACAAGTCACACGACTGACGGGATGCTTATTTCTGGCACGACTCTGGTGTTGTACAACCGGCAACCCACGCACGAAGGAAGCACCAATCGCCTGAGTGTGTAATAAGCCCTGTTCACACACACACCTTATTAGACTACATCACGGTTCCAGCGGCGCGGTGCATTATGGGATGTGTCAGAGCAACCCCCCCCCCCCCCCCACGAGAAGCACATGGCACATGCTAATACGCTGGGTGCAACTATGAAATGTGCTAGTTTCAGCTCATCTCAGCTCTTGTTTGAAACATAGAATACCAACTAAAAAATATATATATAATAAATTAAGA
Source organism: Branchipolynoe longqiensis (assembly GCA_030323885.1). Lineage (NCBI taxonomy): Eukaryota > Metazoa > Annelida > Polychaeta > Phyllodocida > Polynoidae > Branchipolynoe > Branchipolynoe longqiensis. The sequence goes on from CM059186.1 coordinate 27,269,903, forward strand.
TATTAATCTTTTATCCAGCATTGCATTTACGTCAATATAATCAGGACATCTTATGCCATGTGCATTTAGATTTAGACAAATCTAGGCACTCAGACTAGTGTTAAGCCGTGTTTACACGGGAGAGTTAAATCGCTTCATATAAATTGCCTTGCCTAGTTCGCCTCACATTCGCCATGTAAAGGCGACTCTGAGGCGGATTAGGGCTGATTCGCTTCATATGATTCACTTTATGTAAACCATCTTGCGAGGTGGTTTATATGAAGCGATTCTGCTAGTTCCCGGGCGGTGATAGTAAAAAATAGTAGAGCTTGCCAGCTACAGATGGAGCAGTAACTAATCGCTGGTGCCCAGCAGTGTTAGGGCCCGATTAGGCCGAAATCTATTAAATGCGATCATATCTAACAGAATTAAATCCTCAAATAATGAAATTTAATTAAATTAACCATAAATTCAAAGCGATATTAATGTAGCAGCTACATCGGCGTCGAATCGACGAGTGTAAAGTAAACAAATAGCAGTGCTCGCCGGCTACAGGCAGAAGTAAGGCTGCTGGTTCCCGGCACCGAAACACTTTCAAACTCACTTCGTGTAAACACGCCGCTACTTCGCTTCATATGAATCGCTTTGTCTAATTCGCTTCACAATTGCCCGTATAAACACGGCTTTAGAGCCATAGCCAGAGTCAGTTTTACTTATTTTATTCATGTTTCTATTTATATCCTATGGTTAATGACATATGTAGAAATAGAAAATGAGTAGGGTTAATCAGATATTGGTTATATATTTCATAGAAATAAGTTTTTCTTGACACATTTGACATTTTAATATTTAGAATAAGAATTACTTCTGGCTAATCAATGGTGATGTAAACATCAGCCTGTAAAGTGACTGAAATTGTATGTTTCTTCGCTCAAAATGCTTAATTATGGAGAGTTGTGTCTTAATCATATTCAATATATTATTATATTGCATCCTTCCATCCATTTTTGTGCCAAAGTGTTATGTATTTCTATTTATTTTGAATAATATGCCAGTTTTGCCCTACGCGTATCGGCAAACTCAATGGCCATATGCCATACTCAATGCATTGTCAATGGCAGTGAGCAATCTCTATACAGAAAAAGTAAAATATTTATAAAACTGCACCACCTTGGCACAAACTGCTTGGAACACATATAGAAACCATGTTTAACAAAAAGATTAAATTGATATGGTTAGGGTTCTGGATTTCTATTAATTTTGAATAAAACTGACGTTTTTCACTGCGCATATCGGCAAACTCAATGGCCGTATGCCTTTGCTTTGCTCCCAACGCCGTTTCCAGCACATGCGCAGTCAGAACCATGATGTAGACTATTCAATTGTTTATTTCAGACTCAAAACTCCCCCCACAACAACAAAACGACTCCGCATTATGGTAGTTACATAGATTGGTCCATATTAATCTACATCTTTATTCCTATCAACTTCTACATGGGAGCAGTGGTAGAATGACGCCATGGGTAGCATTCATTATCACATTACCTCGAAGGGTTCACCACGAACTAAGAGAACCCTTTTACCCATTGAAGTATCCCATTGGTAGAGAATGCAACAATTCCAAGGAAATCCAACCCGTGGTGTCATTCATACATTAAATACGAGCACAGACCTCAGCACCAATTCCCCCCCCCCCCCCCCCCACGCAGTTGGTTGTATAAACTGAAAAACTAAGCAAAAATATACATGGAGAGCATTTGTCAGAGTAGGCCTATAGCTTCAATTTCAACAACCTATACCGGATCTCTTTAGTGTTCACCTAAACTACTGTAACTGAAGCCCCAGTCACACTATGGCTTGCGACCATTTTGGACCAAATAACCTACAGTCACCAGTGCCCTCCTTGCGAATATAATGACTAAAGGAATGGTCACCGACCTCTGGGCAACCATTTTGGTTGCAATGAGGTTTTTAGTGCAGCAGCTGCAACCTCATTGTGACTATAATGGTTACAAATAGGTCACCGACCATCGAGGACCACTTGCAACCTCTAGTTGTGAGCTTTGTAACTGCTACTCAAACCACACAAAAGATAGAAGCAATGCGAATACGAACGCCAATGCGAATTATGCTGTGCGTTTACATGGTTTTCTATTTTTTGCCGCATTCGCATTCACATACCGCATTTATATGGAATCTTAGCTTTAAAACGCGACTGGTCTAGACGGCAATAGAATTCCACTTTTTATGCACATAGGGAATTCCTTTGCCATGCCTCGGCTACCACAAACATATTTACAGTGTATTTGACCCAGTGCGGATTCACTTTTTTCCTTCCGGATTTTCATGCCATGTCGGACAGGATTTCTGGATGTTCTCCAGATGGCGCCAGTAGTGGTTTGGTTAAAGGGACTTGACGGACTGCTAACAATTATGTTCTTCCTCTAGTCGACACTTGAATAAATTTAATTCAAAGTCAAACCTGTTAACCCCAATGCTTGATACGTCGATGACGATAGCAACTGCCCGCCTCAGTTTTTTGGGTGTTTTTCTTTCGTTTGTTCTTGTAATCAACAACACGGCTAAAAACTACAGGGTAGCTCTAATATCAAATTAATAAACATCACTAAAATAAAATAAAATATTTATCTCCTGTCTACGAGACAGTGCTGTGGGAATAACTACAGTGAAAGCTGCACCACATGACCTGTTAACTAAAAAGCTGCCGTAACCAAATATGTTTGAAAATGCAACTGTGAGTAATTTGTCTATAACATTTAATCACTAAGGCATATAATTCTACACTAAAAAAAAGAATCAAACTACGGTTAGTGTTAGAACTACAAAGTTGCACTCGCGTGGATTAAAGCAATCATTGTATATGGTTTAGTGATGAGTCGAAAAAGTTTCAAATCTTTCCCAACCCATATAACATTGCACAGAAACACATTAAAACAATTATCTTCCTATCAGGATTGCAGTAAACACAGGTAAAATTGTTGGCGAATCCGACCAATCTACATCTTAATGATACACTGTTGATGTTTTATGAGCTATAGTAGTCTAAAGCCGTGTTTACACTGGCGAGTTAAGCCACCTCAAATAATTCGCCTTGTCTAGTTCGGCTCACATTCACTGTGTAAACGTGACGCTGAAGCGGATTAGGGCTGATTCGATTCATATTATTCACTTATGTAAACCGCCTCGCGAGGTAGTTTATATAAAGCGAACTGTAGTTTGTTGATTTTCCGGTTGAACAAAAGCGCATATTATAGAATTTAGTCTATGAAACTGCTAGCTGCGCGCAGATATTTTTTTCATAATTTATTTTTAGGTTTTCACTACCCAGCAGAAGTTTTGATCGTTCCAAAACAATATGATTCAGTCCATACATATCTAGGTCGAACCCACACTCTCTCGTGGCGACGTCGACTAACCGAAACTGGCGCTGGTTAATCTGGACTTGCTCATGTGCAGATATCGATTTCCGCCTTAAACCGCTCCGTGTGTAAACACGCCACTACTTCGCTTCATATAAATCGCTTTGTCTAATTCGCTTTACAATTGCCCGCGTAAACACGGCTATAGTCCCCAATATATACAGAGGGCTATATATCCCTAATCCCACTTACATATCACACATGCCCATTTCTTATGACAAACTAGCGATGTGTATGTGCTATTTAAGTACATGACCAAATATGGAAACATGCATAATCTGCTCATCACTTAATTCGACAATTACCCCCCCCCCTTCCCCCCCAATACATATATTCCATGCACCCCCCCCCCCCCCCACACACACACGTAGCTTGAGACGAACAAAACGGGATAGTGCCAATGCTGAAGGCGCTGTTAGCGTTCAACCAGTTACAAATATACCCTATAAAGTAGACAAAAGATTCACCCCATACTTGCCATCGGGATAAATACCAACGTAGTCTAAATACGGGCAACAAAAGCTTTAGTATGGAACAGGAAGTGGAAACTGTGGTTCCCAGTATCAAATGGCTACTTATATCGGCACAGAGTTGGTGAAATGAGAGAGAATGCAAAAAGACAAGATGGCAACCATAGAAGGCCGTCCATTTCACTTTTAAAGTCCATTAAACTAGATGTTTTATTATATTTTTCAAATCAAAAGTAGTGGGTAAATATTAAGATAGATGTGAAGAATATATGTTGCTTCTTAAATTAACAATTTATCTGCCAATTTCATTTACCTGGTTTAATCCACAACTTTGTTGTTGTTTTAATAACCGATATAACTACAACAACATAGGATTTAAAGTATTTTATGATTGCATAGTTTAGTTATATTTTCATTTCATTAAAGTGGCTAGCTATACGTCATGGGGAAAACAAACAAACTCGGAATAGTTCAGATTTGTGCCACAGGGGTGGTGCATGCTTAGTACTGAACTTTCCCACTTGGTGGTGTAGAGTGACCTAGATTGTTGTGACAATGGCTGGGTCAGTGGAGAGAAGGAAGGGTAAAACTGAGGTATTTTCAATTTTCTTTAGAGTAGTTCAAACAGGAAATATATTTGCTTCAATGTAAAATATATGTTAGTTGCATTGCATAATTCAATGAGAAACACAGTTCAGGCTATTTGTGTATAGGACATCACATATAAGTCAGGCAAATTCGGTCAAAAGCCAAGCGGCACCACGCATCAAGTGTAAAAAAATCGCTCCAAAAGTGAATTTTGATGCCCGCGCGAGAACCGCCCGCGCCAGTGTGTTCGGCTTCTCTTTATTATGTACATTTTGATTTTTGACACATGCATGATGGTTGACGCCCGCGCCAGAAATGCATCCAGTGTGTTCGCAGCTTTACTGACAAATTTCAAACGGATGCATGCAAAACATACATTTACATACATACATGACCAGACGGGATGGCCGAATGAGTTAGAGCGTCCGTCTCCTGTGTTGGTAGATCATGGGGTCATGGGTTCGAATACTGGTCGAGTCAAACTAATGACTTTAAAATTGATACCTTTTGCTTCCTAGTCCGGCGCTCGGCATTATTAGGCTAGGACAAGGACTGGTTGGCTCAGTGTCAGGATAATGTGACTGAGTGGGATATCAGGTCATGGTGCTGGCAGCCTGGTATTCCAGTGGGGCAGCACTATAGAGTCAACATGAGTGCGCACTGTCACAAGTCGGTACCCATCCTTTTATGACCTTAGATGTTGCTAGGACATAAAACAACAACAAACAAACAAAACAAACATACACATACATACATACATACATACATACATACATACATACATATACATACATACATACACACATACATACATACATGCATGCATACATGCATACATACATACATACATACATACATACACAGATACATACATACATGCATGCATGCATGCATGCATACATACATACATACACACCTTGTATATGTGATGCCCTATACACAAATAGTCTGAACTGAGACTACTAATCATGTGTGCTCTCTGTGGCCTAGTTGTTAGAGTGTTGAACTTGTAATCTGAAGTTGTTTGGTGGTGTGGGCTCAAACCCCATACACTCTAGAACCTTTTTACATTCAACAACAAAAAACCGTTTTTCATCTATATGTGTTTATCATTGAATTATGCAATGTAATTGTATTAACATATATTTTACATTATGCAAATATATTTCCTGATTGAACTACTCTAAAGAAGATTGAAAATACCCCAGTTTTACTCTCCCTTCTCTCCACTCACCCAGCCATTTTTTAAACAACACCTGCCAGCTAGTCCCAGCCTCAGAACTGACCCACTTCTGGTGAAGTGGGTCCCCTGCTCTCCCCACACATATTCGGTTCTTTAAACATAAAAACTAAACAAGGTTGTGCTTGGAGAGCATTTGTCGGAGTACGGTTCCGGTCGCCACGACGTATAGCTAGCCACTTTAATCTGGGTTATTACCAAAAAAACTCATGTAGGACTGGTACTGGTATCTGTTATCCTACAGGACGGTCCCAGTGCAAATGTGACATCATCATTCCTAGCCACCCCCAGCCAAGACGTGGGTTACTGGGGTGGGGACTTTTTGCACACGGCACGTGTTTTTGTCAACTCCACTCACGGTGTTCGATTTGAAATCCTAGCAACTCGGGTGACCAGAGTCGCCCGGTGTTGCGGTTTCTGAGGCACACCAGTTTGCGAGGGACATTTACATTCAAATGCATTGCCAATGGCCGTGAGCAAATCTTCATACAGACAAAGTGAAATATCTCTAAAACCACACCACCTAGACACAAATCGCTGGGTAGGCATATAGAAAACATCTTTACCAAAACGATTATATTAAATTTATAAGGTTAGGTTTCTTGATTTCTATTAATTTAGAATAAAACTAATGTTTTGCACTGTGCATACCGTCAAACTCAGGCACTGTCAATGGTCGTGAGCAATCTTCATACAGAAAATACAGAAGAAGTGAAATATCTCTAAAACCACACCACCTAGAAACAAATCGCTTGGTACACATATAGAAAACATCCTTACCAAAAATATTATATTATATTTATAAGGTTATTGACGATGCTGTTCGATTTTGACAAATGAACAGAAGCTATGTGTCCCTCGCAAACTGGTATACCTGAGAAACCGCAACACCTGTTGGTGTTAATCGAATACGGCCTCAGAGACCGACGTGCAAAATAAACGTAATCAAGTTCACCATCGGACAAAATACACATTCATAAATTGTTACATAAGCCGTGTTTACACGGGAGAGTTAAATCGCTTCATATAAATCACCTTGCCTAGTTCGCCTCACATTCGCCGTGTAAGCGCGACTCTGAGGCGGATTAGGGCTGATTCGCTTCATATGATTCACTTTATGTAAACCACCTTGCGAGGTGGTTTATATGAAGTGATTCAGCTGGTTCCCGGGCGGCGATAGTGTAAAATAGCGGTGCTCGCCGGCTACAAGCTCAGGTGTAACTTTCGCTGGTGCCCAGCAGTGTTAAGGACCGATTAGGCCGAAATCTATTGAATGCGATCATATTTAACAGAATTACATACTCAAATAATGAAATTTAATTAAATTAACCTTAAATTCCAAGCGATATTAACGTAGAAGCTACATCAGCATCGAATCGATGAGTGTAAACTAAACCAATAGCAGTGCTCGCCGGCTACAGGCGCACCACTAAGGCTGCTGGTTCCCGGTCGCCAGCACACTTTCAAACTAGCTCGTGTAAATGCGCCACTACTTCGCTTCATATAAATCGCTTTGCCTAATTCGCTTCACAATTCCCCGTGTAAACACGGCTTAACAGGTAGAGTTGATAAATTTGATCGGTTAAGCATACTTATCAGTAACCCCCTAACGAACTTCAGTCGCAATGACAGTTGGATTTCATAGGTAGGAGCTATACTTATCTAAAATACAATAATGGACAGGTGTAAAGTAAACATAAACATGATAACATCGACCGTTCGCAAGTTTCGGCCGAGGCGAGGGTCAGTCACTCGATCACAGTCACACGCTGAACTCATAAGGTCGATACTAAACCAACATGAGACATACTAACCTGAACATTTTCCCGGTGGAATGGTTATTACAAAGGCCGAGGTTAGCTAAATAACTGCACACAAGTGATCATGACCATGTGACATTACAACTATTAAATACAAGAAATGCTACTATTTCTAGGTCACAAGTTTTCTGCCACTTCCTTGTTACCATACTCAGGCTAGTGGGCACCGCCCCAGTTCCTGGCGCCACCTGGTGTTATCCACCGACATGCCATCGCTTACTGCACTTTTCAACATAGCGACCCTGATATGACTGCACTGGATAGCTCATACCCAAGTCACACGAGGCCTGTGTTTGCTACGATCGATTCGCAACCTCAAAACGTTCTCCTTACGCCCTCCTTATGTGCTGGCACCACAAGGACGCCAACCTCCCGGCATCCATTTCAGAAATTTTGGACGTAAGGAGGTTGCAGCTGCTGCGCTTGCAACCTCCTTGCGACCAGTTCGGTCGTTGCCATTAAAAAGTGGTTGGCGACCTAGCGGGGACCTGGTGCTGTCAGGTCACGGCCCCTTGGTTGGTGAGTTGGTGCCGACCTGGCGCTGACCTGGTGCCGATCTGGAGCTGACCTTCCGGTGCCAACACATGCAATGCCACGCTCACTGTGTGCGCCAACCACATTTTTGAATCAATGTATCGAGTGGGATGCTGGGTGGTTGGCAAACCTTTGGGCGTAAGGAGGTTGACGGCGAATGCAGGCTCTCATGTGACTGGGGTATAAATGAGTTGAGTACCCGGCTCTCATACTGAAGGTTGTGGATTCAATCTCTCGCATAAATAAGGCTGAATAGTCCGATGAAAAATTCACATTTTCGAAACCAAAACATTTACCTAGATTTGATTACAACTTCAAAGCAAAGGCAGACGCATTTCATTATTGTTTCTATCGTACCTGGTGTTTGATAAAGATCAGACAAGGACTGCTTAGCTTAGCATCATGATAATGTGACTGAGTGGGATATTGAGTTATGTAGACCTACTCCTACATCACTGTCCCAAGGAGAGGGCTGGTAAACGACCGTATGGAAAAATTGTCATAGGGCTAGGCTATGGTCAGTGCAAAAATGAATTTGCAATCTAATAAGCTAAGCATATTATTTACGTACTTATATATATATCACAGTCTGGCACTTTTGGAGTGAACAATTAATGAAATAATGTAGATTAATAAACTTTAAAAATCGATTTTAGAGTATCCAGTGGTCACTATCCTGGTTTATGTGCATAATCTCCCAGTTTATCAACTCTCTACACTAAGGTATAAACACTATGCTGGAAGCTGGACTGCCACAGATTGTTAATAGTTGATTCAGACCAAACCAGATTTTGGTCAAATTTAGAAATGGTCGTCACTAACCTCTACTGCGGACGGGGGTGAGTATTTTATCTACAGGTTATGATGCTGATGGTCTTGTATCTCAGTGAGGCAGCACTAAAAAGTCGCCACGAGTGCACTCTCGTCAATGCCCGACTGCTGCATTGAGTTCCTTACGATTATGTAGTCTGGATCTAGTATTTAATTAGATAATTTTCAACCACAGTTACATATTAGCATCCAGGAATCACCCGAGAATACTATTTGATTTTAGATACGGACAGTAAACTGAAAACCTATGATGGCAAAACTTTAGATCATGGCCAGACGACCTGTTTCGTGATTCTACATAATGTATTCCTGAATCACCAGTGGGCGCCACCCAATTGTCTTAACTCCCCTGCACCCATTGAGCTGCACCGCAGCCAAATGCGCAGCTATTGGTACATACCGTGACCAGCTGCTTGCAGATAGAGACCGACTAGATTGAAACAAAGCGGGTGGGTGACCTTATGCCCCACTTCTACTTGCGACCTCTTTGCGACCACAAACAATCTCAAAAAGGTCGCCGGTGGTAACAAAATGGTCCTCACTGATTGCCGACCTTGCAAACACTTTGGTCGCAAGGAGGTTGCAGCTACTGCACTCAAAACCTTGCGACCAAAATGGTCGCCCAGAGGGTGGCTACCATTGCTTTGGTCGCAAGAAGGTGGGTTCTTTGGTCCAAATGGTCACAAAGTGGTCACAAGAGGTTGCACGCCATAGTGTGACTGGGGTTTTAGCTACTGTCAAAAGGCACCTGCGAGTGGTGCCTTTGTTGAACAGTTACCAATACTATAGTTTGTTTGTTTGTTGTTGTTTTACATCCTAGCAACATCTAAGGTCATATCAGGACGGGTACCTACTTGTGACAGTGTGCACTCATGGCAACTTTATAGTGCTGTCCCACTGGGAAACCAGGCCGCCGGCACCATGACCTGGTATCCCACTCAGTCACATTATCCTGACACTGAGCACACCAGTCCTTGCCCTATCCTAATAATGCCGAGTGCCTGGCTAGGAAGCGACAAGTATCAATTTTAAAGTCATTGGTTTGACTCGACCGAGACTCGAATACTACAGTAAGTGAACCATAAATTTAGTTGAATGCAAAACTACTAGAATAAATGCATTTGTAAATAATTAGGCATATTCCAACTACACATGACGATGATTAAAACGGTGCATTACAATACATTATAAAATCCTATTATTACTTACACAAAGTGCATTACATACATGTATATACGATATAGTGCTTTGGGTATTTACAAAAAGAAAGAGTAGATCGTGATAGGAAAGGTAACAATTCTGAATTTGTTGGATTGTACGGTACCCGGCCGAGTCTAACTAAACGCATACAAAATTGAGTTACAACACCAATAGCTATTGCTGCCTTGCTCGGCAATACTTCGATCGGACAATGAGCATTGTAATGAGGAAGACTGCTTGACATTTTCCATGTTTGAAAATCGAATATAAAAAATAAAATAAATTAAAAGAGGTGAGTGGGTGGGGAAGACAGAATGAAAGAAAAAAGAAGAAGAAAAAAGAAAGAAAGCAAGGACGTCGCAAAGTCAATTTCTTGCAACATTAATTTTTGTAGTGTGTATGAATAGACAGGATCACGGTTCTGACTGTGCATGTGCTGAAAATGGCGTTGGCAGCAAAGCAAATGCGATGGCCATTGAGTTTGTCGATACGTGTAGAGAAAAACTTCAATTTGATTAAAAATGAATAGAAATAGATAACCATTTGGCATAAACATGTTTGCACACATGCAATACAATGATCTGATGAATATAGCTAAGACAAAACTAGCCATAGTTAAACATTTTGAGCTAAGAAACATACAATTCCACACAAAGCAATCAGTGATATCCACATCAATATTATTAATTGTTGTTCTAAATATTAAAATACCAAATGTGTCAACATACACTTGTTTCAGAGTAATATATAACCAATATCTGATTAACCCTACTAATTTTCTAGTTCTACATATGTCATTAACCATAGGATATAAATAAAAACATTAATAAAATAAGTAAAAATGACTCTGGCTATGGCTCTAACACTAGTCTGAGTGCCCAGATTTGTCTAAATCTAAATGCACATGGCATAAGATGTGCATATTATATTGATGTAAATGCAATGCTGAATAAAAGATTAATATCTTAATTTATTATATATATTTTTTTAGTTGGTATTCTATGTTTCAAACAATAATAATAAAATAATAAAATATTTATTTCCGCACGATCACTGTACACACAAGTTGATATTTATATCAGTAATCTTTTCACATGAAAAGGGAGAAATCAGAAGTACAATACGTATGAGGTGCTTTCCCCATTTAAAAATAACACAGATACATTGCTTACACCATAGAAATAATAAATAGAAAAATAAAAGCTAAAAGCATATCAACATAGCTGCACCCAGTGTATTAGCATGTGCCATGTGCTTCTCGCGGGTTTGTTTTGCTTTGACGCATCCCACAATGCAACGCGCCACTGGAACGGTGATGTAATCTTTTTATTTTGAGTGTACGGCCGCTTCCTTTCTGGAATGACATCTCGCGTGGACGAGAACCTTCCTCACCCGACCTCGCCCCAGCCTCGCCCCAATCATTAGCTGCGTTTCTTTGTACTTGCCGGGGTCCCCTACTTCGTTAGATGTTCAGGAGTTTAGCGTCGTGTGAGTATCGCAATGGGTGTTCCTGGGGCAACGTAGGGATGTGTGAGGTAGGAGACGGGTTTTGCTATGGTATTCGTCATTCAATTGTATACACAGAATGAACTATATATATCATATATATATATACATACATACACATGTACATATGTATTTATTATACATATATACAGATAGAAATATATGCATATGTAAATATGTAAATATAATTATACACGTATGCATGTATACATATATACACATATATACATATTTACATATATACTATGTATGCATAATACATATGCATATATGCATATACCTATATACATACTTATATACGTATAAATATAGGTATATGTATAAATATAATACAGTAAAACTTCCCTAACCGACCACCTCCACAGATCGACCACTCCCCTATATCGATCGCTTTATTTGGGTCCCAACAATACCATTGTAACCATATTCTAACTCCTTAAACCGACCACCTCGCTAAATCGACCACTTAAAGTCGGTTCCAAGGTCGGTCGACTTAGAAGGGTTTTACTGTATATAACATGTACACATTTACTATGGAAGGGGCAGGCATGAAGTTCGGCAACTCCCAAATGGCAGTGGAGAAGAGGACAACCAAAGACCCTATAATACTAAGACGGCTCACTCCCTATCTCTCCCATGGTAATGTCAATTTCGCAGTGCCACCTTGTGGTGGGTTTGATCAGCCCAGCTGCTGGTTGATGTTTCACATGTAAAGACATACAATTATATTATACATGAGATAGGTAAGTATGAATACACATCAATATGAAATTGCTATGAATAAATACACATCATCATCAGCATCATCATCAGCATCACCATCATCAAACATCTTTCACATTTATATATACATTTATACATATAATATAGCACCTGTTTAACCAAGAGAACAGCCAGCGCACCAAGTGGTGGGTTTGATCATTTTGATTACACAATACAGGCTGAGTGAGCCATCTTAAGCCATGTTCACACGGGAGCGTTAATTCGATTCATATAAATTGCCTTGCCTAGTTCGGCTCACATTTGGCATGTGAACGCGCGGCTGAGGCAGTTTAGGGCTGATTCGAATCATATAATTCGGATTTTATAAACCACCTATGTAGGTGGTTTATATGAACTGAATTTTATGATTCGACTTATATCGCCCATGTGAACGCAACCGACTTACTTGAGGCGGATTAAGGACGTCACACGCATGCACAGTCGAGACCTTAGTTTGTTGACTTTCCGGTCGATCAAAAGCGCATATTATATAATTTGGTCTATGAACCGGATAGAGGTGCACAGATGTTTTTTTCATAATTTATTTATAGGTTTTCACTGCCCAGCAGAAGTGTTTACGGTTCCAAAACAATATGATTCAGTCTATACATATCTAGGTCGAACCCACACTCATGCGCAGATATCCACTTCCGCCTTAAATTGACTCAAGCACTGCCCGTGTGAATGCGAAACACTTTCAAACTCGATCCGTGTGAACGGGCCTCTAAATCGATTCATATTATTCGCCTTGTCTAAATCGCTTTAAACTTTTCCCATGTGAACACGGCTTTAGTATTATAGGGTCTTTGGGACAACATAGAGAAAACTAGTCGCAAAGTTATCTATGATGCGGCTATGCAACTGCACTGATTTACTACATAACAACAATTATATTCAGATGTTACTAATAAAGCTCTTCAAATAAAAGAAGCAAATCCAATATGCAATGCTGGCATCAGCACTGAGGTGGCATTTTGAACTTATAATTTATATCGAGATCCCGCCTACCCTTCATGTCATACAAAAACCCGAGACGTCACGTGTAGACAGTGACCTTTGCTCTGAGAGGTCATAGCCTGCCAGAGGGCACTCAGCCCCAGGAGGAGACATCTCTATGCTCTTTGCGTGCTATTTTTGTACTGCCATAAAAGGCCAGCCTAATGCCGACATCCTGCGTCTTTGTAGCGCTGCACAAAAGGCCAATTAGATATCTTTGGTTAAATTGAGAGATGCCGAATGACATCACAGATGGTGAGTCATTGAACCTCTTAAAAATGCGAATTGGATGCTGCCGTAATTCTGGTCTTCCATGAAATCAATTCTACTACAGAAATAACATATGGTGCATGTAACACTCAGTTGTATTGAGGGAAGGATTTATGTTTTGTTTGTTTGTTGTTGTTTTACGTTCTAGCATATCAGGTCATATCAGGATATATGTACATTCCTGCTATACAAAAATATTACTATTTGAGATGGAGATGTGGACAATGTATTACCATTGTTACTAATAAATGGCATCTTGCCCCCTTTTTTATCTTGGTGAATGATATTATTTCCTCGAAGACTTTTTCTTTCACCACCGTGCTTAGACACTGGTCTTCCGGCCATGTAAAAGTGTGGATATTACAGAATTAAAATAATAAGTAAATGCAGTTAAATACAATCTAAAATAAAGTATAGAACATAATGTAATGTAATCCTATGATGATGTCATCAATTAGTGTGGATTAACAATAATTAGAATCATACTCAGGTGGTGTTTAAAGGATATTAACATGGGATAACTGCTGCTAATAAAAATAGGTATCGATTGATATAGCAATAACAATCACTTATTGCGACCACAATCAAGTGATCTTAGTATTCTTACACACTCGTTTCTGGGGGAAACCTATCGCCAACTGTCTTTTAAATTAAAAGAAGAAGAAGATACCATTGAATTTTACCTAAAATTTAGTGTACATGAGTTTCATTTAACACATAACCGATCGTAGGCTTTTGCCTTCTGTGTAAAAGTGATGGCTGAATAAATATCCAACTTAATAAAGATTGAACACTTCTCACAATGAATATGACCTTTGCTGCTGATACTGCATAACGCAACCATGCCCCCAGCTCTGCCAATTTGGATTTCCACCGCTGTGTATAACTTACAGCGTCATCAAAGGCTGGTTGCTCTCATACCATGTCTATGTGGTGTGGGAGGTTAAAAATCCCTTGGGTCGGTAAAAGTGTAGGCTCGGGCTTTCTATCGACCAGCAGTGGAATGAGGAAGACCAGTCGTCTATGACTGAAATTTCCCCTGCTTAAACAACTAATGGACCAAAAAAACAAAAAAAACACTAATCAATCAACCAATTACTCAATTAACCAATCAGGTGATTAATTAACCAACTAATTAATCAATTAATTATTTAATCAATTAACACATCAATTAAATGATACATGGTGGATTAAATGTAATAATCTCTTTTATGGGCGGAGTATTTTGTGAGATGATGCACATACCTCGTATACTCATATGCAAGCATAACTACTTCATTTATTTATTTATTTTGTTTCTGATGATTCGAACAATCTCAGTCAGCCAGCAGATGTGCCTGGACTTGAAGCCATTTCAACTCTTATAACCTGTAACCAGTTTCCTATGCAATAGGTAATAAATAATTCGGTATTGCATCTTTCTTTTCTCTTTTCTCCCTTTCTGTGAGAAAGCCACCCATAGAAATGAGCTGCAAACATGCTATCGATCAGCTTCCCCCCACTTCTTTTTAAAAATATATATTTGGAATACATCAAATTGTGACGTCGTAGTAACTATGCTGACATAACTACTATGTTTGCCTGTAACGGTCTTAAAACGAGTACTTAGTTTAAAGCTGCATAGTCCAATGACAGCATCACATTTTAGAAACCAAGACACTCATCTAGATTTGATTCTACACCTACAATTTAAATAATGACGCGCATTAAATAAATTCTATTGCTGCTTACAGGACAATACCAAGTCAATTTAATAGAACCCACTATTGCTGAAACATAAAGTCAGAATTTGGACGTGCAGATCAAACAAAATAATTGTCTATATTTTCACGTCATATTTCACCAAAATTAACCATTTATATTAAAAGCTAATTCAAAGTAAAGTAAGGTAAATTTATAACAATCAACTTAAATAACGTTATCTAAACATAATAAACAACAGAAACTCAAAACCATCGGAGTATGCAACATTAACAGAGTCCGTACACATGTGAAGATATGGAACTAAAGGTTTTTCAAGGCTGTTTTTGATAGGAATTCAATGCTATTTTCATTTGGATTTCAGGAAAAAAAACAACAATCGCGATGGCGATTTCGGACTAATTTAAACCAGGGGGACAGTTTAATGGAATTTAAGGCTTTTCAAGACTAATTTTACCCCAAAATAGGTTAAATTCAAAGCTTCTCAAGGCCTTAAAATGGTGAAAATGAAGTTCAAGACTTTTGAAGACTTTTCAGGCTCTGTTTGAACCTTGGATTAAGATCCCGTGCAGTTTGGTGTGACAATCAGGATCTATTTCTGTCTGCTCCTGTTGATTGAGATATGGCCTGCCCTAGTTGTTAGTCAGCACACATCAGCGGCAAGGCACAGTCTACTCATGACGTCACTAAGCATTATAGCCAAAGGGCTCAAAGTGCACGCAACATGTCATTTCAATCTGAGAGATCAAGATTATGAACACCAAACCTCTAGTCGACATGTACTCTGACTTTGCTGTGCAGATTAGTGGTATATAATGGTCTCTGCTCTATGCTCATGCATACTCAATCGATATATACATGTTAGGTGTATAATCAGTAGCATGCAGAGAGGGGGAGGGCAGAGGGTGCGATGGCCCCAGGCATCGATATCGGGGCATATTTAAAGTATTTTCCTTACTCACATTTCTCAGTACTAGACCCTACACTTCTGAGTTTTAGAGGCATACATACAATCAATCAAGGAGTTGGCCCCGGGCATTACAAAACCTCTGCACGCCACTGCATGTATTGTTTACAGATAGTCTGTGCTTTTATTATTTAATACGGTCATTGATGCATTTTTTCGACAGTGACATCCACGACAATGTATGGAGGCCTGCTTGGTCTGATAAAACTGTCATTGAACTAGCAAATTCAATAGAGCATTTAAGTGATAGGGCCATTTACTTATCAACTTTGATTAACGACAATTGCTAAAGGCCCTGTCACACTACGACGTATGGCGGCGGCGTGTACGTAACGTGTCGAAATAATTTGAAAATATAAATAGGTCGAGATATGGCGACCTACGCCGACCTATGCCGAGCGTACTCGCCCATCCTATATGTAACTTATGACGCCATATGCCGATGTGTTGGTAAAAATTTGCATAGGTCGGCATACGCTAAGGCCATACGTCGTAGTGTGACAGCCCCTATACCGACAGCCAACAGGCTGGGCATACGCTCACCGTACGCTCGCAATACACTAGGGCTACGCCAGCACACGCTAGAGGCATATTAGGCATATGCTATATATGCTAGAGATACGCCAAGGGCGCCGGTTCAACGTACAGCTAACGTGTTACAACCTGCCCCTAATGTGTGCATAATGTATGCCAGCATACGCCGAGCATACATCGAGCGTATGAGAAACGTATGAGGCATACGCCGGCATAGGTTGAACATTTTGAACATGCACACATTTTTGTTAGAGGCTCGACCTACACAGACCTATGTCGACCTATGCTGAGCATACTCGACCTATGCCCAACCTATACGTAACCTATGACGCCGTATGCGACGTGTTGGTAAAAATTCGCATAGGTCGGCATATGCTAAGGCCATACGTCTTAGTGTGACAGCCCCTTAATGTTTGAAAACTAAAATGATGTAGTAAGGGCTTCATCACCCGAACATGGGACGTGCGTCTCCTTGACATCTAGCTTCTGTTTGTTTCTTTGTTTAACGACCCCCAGCACAACAAGTAAAAGTATAGGCTGACATTCAGTGGTTAAGCATATCTGACTTACCTGGACATCTAGCATGCGTATCGACCTCAACCACCTCTCACTTGCTACTCATGTAGAGTCTCGGGCTTCAAACCCCATATTCGGCAATAATTGCTTATAATTTCCCCCACAGAGCATGCTGCAGATTGAGCTTCTATCCACAACACTAGTTCTTGTCACTGCCATCAGAGGGCAGGTTGGTGGTGGAAATCTCTTCCACAGAGAATGCTGCAAAGTGAGTTTCGACCCACATTAGTTCTTGCCACTGCCATCAGAGGGCGTGTTGGTGATGGGAATCTTCTATTACTTTTACTTGCTGAGTACCCTTCCTCGCCAGGTGAACATTGCGGAGTAAAGAACACGCTTTGCGCACCCAGGCAGGGACTAGCGTTGTCTCTCAAATTATCACTGAATGGATTTTAATTAGGGAAGTGAGACCTATCAGGCAGGGGACAAATGAGCTCACCCACATCGAGTAGTCAGTTCCCTAAGTAGTAATAGGGTTTGGTGAAACTGCCAGGTCACTACTTTCATCTGCGTAACCCAAATGATGATAGTGATGGTGAATAGAGGGTGTGTGCTTGTGCGTCGGTAGGTTGGCAGGGGCGTAGCTAGGCATACGTGCGTACGCCAAAACGTCCACATCGTTTTGTCAAAAATAAATAAAATTAAAAAATAATAAAGAGAGAGAGAGAGGAGGCATGTAGTAGTCCGGAGTGTCGAAAACTCAAGTCTAAAATGTGTAAAATCCGCCAGCTTAACCCCCTAAACCCCCTGCCGAAATTAGGAGCACACATCGTTAAAGGTCTAGCTACGCCCTTGGGGTGGGATGTGGGATGTATGGGTGAGTGACGGTAGTTGGGTGGGATGAGATGTACGTAAGTGTGGGGCGGATGGGTGGGTGTAGGGTGAGTGGGTGGGTGTCTGCTGAGTGGGTTGGTGTGGGATGTATGTGTGAGAAAGTGTGGATGGGTTAGGTGGGTGCAGGGGTGAGTTGGTGTGCGCATGGGCATGGGTGTGAGTGAGGTGCGTGGGGATGGGTGTGCGTGTGTGAGTGGATGTGGGATGAGTCAGGATGGATGGGCTAGGTGGGTGCCAGGGTGACTGGTTGAGGGTAGTGGTGAAGAGGGCGAGTGAGGGGAGAAGCGGAAGGGGAGTGGGTAGGGGGAAGGGAGGGGAGGAGCAAGGGACGGTAGAAGGAGAGTGAAGGGGAGAGGAACGGGGGGGGGGGTATCGAGAGGGGCAAGGACAGGGGCAGAGGAGGGGAAGAGGGAAGGGGAGGGGAGAACTTGCCTTTGGGGGTGGTTTGTAACCTTACGACGGTTACTGGTTGCAGAACTGCAACATTAATAGAGAGGCTCCGATAAATCGGCCCAATCTTTGGTTGAAGACTTACCTTCAGTAGGGAGTGTTGTAGAAGCTGGGGACATCTTTACAACGTTGTAACGGTGAAGCTTTGAGATGGCGCCGAATCTCTTCAGTCCGGTGGTAGTTGAGGGGTAGTTGCCACTTGTATCCAGTCGACAGCAGCAAGGGTTTCGAGGAAGGGAGGGTAAAGATGGGTGCAGCGGTGGTTTCAGCAACAAGAACAAAGCGAGAGAAAATGTAAAGGTACAGGGCCCCACCCAAGCACACAACTCCCCTGGTCAGAGGGAGGAGTATGCCTGGGAGAAAAAAAAAGGGTAGAGTATAGGAAGGAGAAACGAGGAGAGTTGAGTCAAAGGACTATGTCTATTTGCTCTATGGTGACCAGCCGGCGAGCCATAGACACGGACAGAGTAAGAGTAGAAAGTAAAATGCCAGTGGGTTCCCCCCTCTTGGAACTCTTTTCAGACATATCAAGGAGGAGCAAGGCCGGCGGAGAGGAGATAGAGAGAGGTGTGGACAGAGTGCGGTCTGGATAGCAAGTGTGGGAGGGGAGAAGGGGAGGGGATTGGGGAGGAGGGGAAGAGGGGAGAGGAAGGGGAAAGGGAGGGCAGGGGTAGGGGAGGGGGATGGGGATGGGGAAGAGGAAAGGTAGTCGGTACAGAAAGGGCAAGGGGAAGGAGAGGGGCAAGGGGGGAGGGAGAGGGGGAAGGAAGGAGGGGATGAAGAGGGGGAGGGGAGGGGGAAGGGAGGGGGAGGGGAGGAGAGGGGAGGGGAGGGGAGGGGAGGGGAGGGGAGGGGAGGGGAGGGGAGCGGAGGAGCGAGTGGCACTGTCACGGGCCTAATTAGGCTACCACTGTAGGCCGCGGGCACGTGGAGGGAGATAATGAGTCTTGGTGAGCACTAATTAAGACAGAACATTCACTACCGATTCACACAGGCATGCATTCACTCAGTGTAGCATCGGACATTCACTTCGCCTCGCTGATGAGGGCCTTACAATAACCAGTCATGCCATTAATCCTCGGTTTGCTACTTCATTGACAAATAGATGCAATTCGAATAGCCAACATTGTAACATGATCCACTTGTAAAGACGTCTATTGGCACATGGATGGTGAGTTGATTAAGCCTAGTTACTACCATCTTGTTATTATCGATTACATTGAACGGATCTGCATTAACACCATTAATGAATTACCATGTGAAGATATTAATGATATAGGCATATTAATACTATATTAATACCTTATTAGCATTATATATTACCTACACCATATTCATGTTATTTCCTTTACTATATTAATTGAGTAATATTCTAAATTATATTAATTTATTATTGATCCTTCAACCAGAGACCTTATGCTTTATAAACTCACTTTCCATCTAAATCCATCTACATTTAAAGGACAGAATTGGGCAGGACTCGTTCCATATATTTGTTTCTAATGTAGATTGCAGCGAATTTATCCAAGCAAATATTTTACATTTGATAAAATACTACTTTGTGTATGTGGGTTGGTTGTTGAAGTTTTGCGTCCTGGCAACATCTAAGGTCATATCAGGACGGGTACCGACTTGTGACAGTATGCACTCATGGCGACTTTATAGTGCTGCCGCATTAGGAGACCAGACCACCAGCACCATGACCTGATATCCCACTCAGTCACATTATCATGAGACTGAGCCAAACCAGTACTTCCCCTATCCTAATAATGCCGAGCACCTGGCTAGGAAACGACAAGTATACTTTTTTAATGTCATTGGTTTGACTCGACCAGGGTTCGAACCCGTGGGTTCGAATCCCACGACGGAAGACGGACACTCAACTCATTCGCCCATCGCGTCTGTATATAAATCTATATATTTATATACATATATATGCTGTATAAGATATTATACGAGTATAATAAGCCGGAAGATCCATCTATCCGCCCCCGGCCTATAAGTCATCGGCTGGTCACCTACTCACCAGCTCATCTACTCGCTCCTTATGACCTGTTCCGTGGCGCCACCTGCCCCCACGCCTCGGCATTCTCTCACTGTACCGCTGGATTTTTTAGGCTAGAGGGCTCATTTCCTCTAGCCAGAGATTATATTCTTCTACCCATTATCATGTTCTCCTTGTTCCTTATTTATGTAGGTAACTATTATATACATATATATATAAGTATGAATATATATATATTTATATATATTCTTGTTTATTATATGCTGCAGTGGAAGTGCTGACAACCTTTATAATTATATATATATATATATATATATATATATATATATATAACATACGTGTATGTATTAAAACAAGTTGGTCAAAACGCAGACTCCAAAAATTCTGATTAACTCATCATTCCAGCAGACCACACAAGTCGATGCATCATGCTGAGGTATGGCATACATTCTAAGTATTTCTGTTAATGTAGTGCATGACCTTTATACAGGATCTATCCATCATTTCTCCGAAGGAAGGGCGCATATTTAGTCTAGACAGAGTTAGTCTCAGCGACTAATCTCACAGCCTGCTCTGTCGAAATGACCAAGTAGCAGATTCCTTTCCATACATCCCTCCCTCAAATTATATAATCCCCTTAGCCAACAACTTCCTGTTCAGTTTATTGGGGATTTACATCCTATCAACATCAAGGTAATATCAGGAAGGGTACTAACTTGTGACAGTGCACACTCATGCTTACCCTCGCCGTGAATATGGCTTATGCTGCCGACACGGCGTAAAGCAACCACCAATCAATCAATCAATGCTTACTTTTATAGTGCTGCCGCAGTGGGATACCACTTTGCGGGCACGATGACCTGATATCCTACTCACATTATCGATGACATGGAACTATCCGGTCATTACGTTATTTTAATAATGATGACTGCCAAGCAAGGGAGCGACAAGTATCAATTTTGTATATATTTGGGTTGACTCAGTCGGGGATTGATCTCATGATGTACCATACGGGAAGCATGCACTACAAAATAAGAGTCAGCATGTTGTCATTGAAGAGTGAGATAAGCGCACTTGCCCATAGATACTATTATTTTGTACAATAAAACCTCTCTATACCGACCCCTCCACAGAGCGACCACTCCCCTATATCGATCGCTATGTTTGGGTCCCAAAAATACCATTGTAAGGATATTCTAACTCTCTAAACCGACCACCTCTCTAAATGGACCACTTAAAGTCGGCCCCATGGTCGGTCGATTTACAGAGGTTTTACTGTATATTGTCGAGTGGTGCTAAAAAGGAGTCAAGCCAAAGAATTACAGAATTGATACTTGCCATTACCTAGCCTGGATAGGACTGGTTGGTTCAGTATCAGTATAATGCAACTGAGTGGGGGTATTGAATCATGATGCTAGAAACCCAGTCTCTCAGCGAAGCAGCACTATGAAATGTGTGCTGTCACAACTTGGTACCCGTTCTTATATGACCCTAAGCCAAATAAGTAAACAATGCAGGTGTGTTTCATTCAGTACATGAACAGGTACAACACAAAACAAAAATGAAAGCAGAAAAGAATGTATGTTTTTTTGGGGTAACATGAGTAAACAATACTTGCCATGCAATAATGGTCGACCTATCGAGGAATTTCTTTTTAAAGTTGCATAGTCCGATTAGCATCACTCTTTCAAAACCAAAATAATTACATAGATTTGACTCGACATATCTAACTTAGATTTTGATGCACATATTAAGCATTTGTTGCTACATAGAAGGGAATACTGAGACAATTGAATAAAAACCTGTTACAACTGAAGTCTATGGTGTCAGAGGTTTGGCGTCTTTGCGAAAACTACTTTTAATTGTTTGAATTTAAAATACCTCAAAGCGTATCCTTTTAAAATAAAAGTTACTTCGACCTAAAATAAGGTAGATTATAGCAATCAATTTAAAAGAGTAAAACCTCTCTAACCGACCACCTCCACAGATCGACCACTTCCCTATATCGATTGCTTTATTTGGGTCCCAGCAATATCATTGTAACCATATTTCAAATCCCTAAACTGACCACTTCCCTAAATCGACCACTTAATAGCGGTCCCAAGGTCGGTCGATTTAGAGAGGTTTTACTGTATATTTATCCCAGAAAAATGACCAACGCTCAAAATCATCGGACTAGACAACTTTAAATATTTGTTTAAATCTCATGATGGTCCAGTCTTGTTGTTCAGTGATCTATGCACTTATCAGCAGTGTTATAGTAAATACGCATGCCCAGGCCACGTGACTGCAGTTATTGAAGCTGTATCACGTTGCACACCGCACTCATTGCAGACAACCAGCTATTTGTCCAGAAACCTGCATTATTTGATTTGTGCGCAATACAAAGAATAGTATCTCCTTTATGAACAGGTGTTTACATTTCTGTTGTTCTCAGAAACTCTGTACCACATATTTAAT